>RJWT010028931.1:0-15076 GCA_004365215.1 Cuniculus paca | reverse complement strand
CTCATAATTCATGAAGCAGTCACCTCCTTACATACGAGGGGCATTTTCTGAGACAATTTGGATCAAGCCCCCGCCTGTTAATGTCTCTTCAGGAAGAATGCTGGGCTCTCACTGGAAGATGACACTGGAGTTTTGTCCCCAGACACAGCCCAGCTTAAGACACAAGAAAAGCAGCAGCAGATCTGCATATGTGGTGTGAGGTGTGTGGGTACAAGGCTGTTTTGTGAGCTTTCTTTTTAACTATAATGAAACTGAGCTTGGAAATGTGGGTCATAGCTCTCCTGCATACAATGACTCTCTTTAATTCTCTAAAAGAATAAAGAAGACACTTAAGTGTCTCTTCAAGAGGCATCCTTGATTCTCTAATGCTGTGCTTTATTTGTACTTTCCTCTATGGCTTATGGTCCATGCAGCATGCAATTAGAGCAAAATGACCCAGTGACCACCATCAATTGTAAAGCCTCCTTTAAGTGACCTTTGCCACAGGAACTGATTCACCTGTATATAATTTCACTCTGAGGATTTCTGTTCAATAGTTCAGGTATTAGAGCATGAGAACTACAGACCCTTCTCCCAGTCTTCTGGGACTAAAGAGGTCAGCAGTCAACAACATTTGGGGACTGACATTCAAGGACATTAGTTGGGCTCACTGAGCATACCTTTGAGCATGTAATAACCCCACAAGGAAAATACAGAACATAGGCTGGTAGCTGTTTCCCTTCTGCCTGGTATGCAATTGTCAGACAGTACAATAAGATTATTATAAAAGGTCTAAAAATAAATTTAAAAATGAAATTAAACAATAAGCCTAGCATTTGTAAGTTCTTATCTGTAGACTGAAAGGAAACTATTATTAGCACAAGTTCCTATCTAAAGAAAACTTCAATTTTTGTTGTTTTGAAAAAAAAAGTTTCCTTTTTATATTTTTCTTTATATTAAAATGTGGTAATGTACTAAGGGTGCATCTTTGTAAACATTTGCAAATATATAAAAGGATGAAGAGAAACTAAATGCTATAAATTGAAATATTTTTGTAATGTTAAAATATGGAAGTTTTTTTTTAACCCATGACAATCCATCAGAATAATAAAAAATAAATAAAACTGACAGATCTATCAGAAAAATTTTAAATTTCAGGAGAAAATTCCATCATGACAAGAATTACACCAAATGGTATGTTTAGAAAAAAGTTCCATATATATGCCAGGCCAGAGATCAACTAAAAACTGCTTATAAGTCAATAAGAAAAGAATATCCTGCTAGGATTTTTCCTACTGCATGAGACTAACCAAGGAGCGAGGAGAGATGTTTACGGTCACTAGTAAAACTTAAAACACAAAAATAGTAACGATATAATTTTTCTCTCAGCAGACTGTCAAGAATGAAAAATTATCAATAACCCCTTTGCTGACCTTATATACTATTTATGAGGGTCAAACTAGTCAACTCTCTTTAGAGAACATCCAACAATATGTGTCGTAAACTGAAATACCACCATTCTTCCCTTCCCCCTGCAGTTTTACACCGGGGATTTACTCCAAGTATATGATCAGTCAAGTATGTGATTAAACATATATACGAAGATGTTCATTGCAACATTGTTCAATGATAGTAAAGCTGTACAATGATGGGAGAGGTGTCAAGTTACAATACATCTACCTAACAAAATGCTGCATAAATAATTAAAAGAATTTTCATCATCATATCAATGAGCGGACGAATTACAAATAAGTATGCATAGTTTGATTTTATTTATGTAGAACTATTTGCATGTGTGTTCCTATAGAAGAATGTCTAGAACTGTACTGCTATAGCCACTGACCTCTTTTGACTATTTTTAAATTAACTTTAATTAATCTAATTAATTTCATTTAATCAAATTAACATTCACTTTCCGAATTGCACTAGCCACATTTTTTGTACTCAATAGCTACAGGTAGCTAGTGATTACCATACCAGACAGCACAGATATAGAAATTTTCATCATATCTAAAAATTCCGGTAGACAGCACCAGTCTCAAAAGATGTTCTTCACTGTGTTCTTTGTGTTGACTTCTAGCTACTGGGATCCAATGTTAGCATCATTTCACAATTCTTTTCTAAATAGATTGAATTTCTATAAGAGAATGCAGTATATTCATGTTTGGAATCCTCTCTCATGAAACAAAAAAAACACCTATGATCCCACCATGTATAAACAAGCATTACTGATGTTGTATTTCATTTCCTTGCAGCTGTTATTCTGTTTATTTGTAGGTACACAGAATTAACACCATGTATACAAGTTCTCACTGTTGATTTTTAACATGCACATTGTATAACTTATTTTTTAAAATTCTGTATAAAGAACACTTAAAATTTGCATACCATTCTATTCCATATATTTAAATGTTTTTGGTGATATCAGTTGTTTTGAATACTGTAATAAAGTATTTCAGAACTGTTGGGTGGAGGTGTGGAGCTCAATGGTAGAGAGCTGGCCTAGCACGTACGAAGCTCTGCGTTCAGTCCCCAGCACCTCAGGGCACGGGGAGAGGTGCTTGCAAATCACTTGGATTTGGGAAAATCAAATGCATAAGGAAAACTATGATTTAGAGTTCTTTTGTTGTATGTGGAAAAATATTTAATACATCACACTTTGAGGATGCTTTTTTAATTCCAAATCACTATTCAAAACCACCTACATAAAACACGATAGACTTAGAAATCAATGTGTTTGATACAGTGCCTTTATACTTAAAGCGTCCCTTTTCACTACTAAATTCAAAGATGCACATAAATATTAAAAGATTTATCTTCTCTGGGGACTTATCCAAAATATGTCACCACTTTATGTGTCTCCTAAGCCATTGTTTAGGAGAACATACTTCATTGGGCTTACTAGGGCTACATTTTGATAAATGTAAAATGACTTTAACATGAGAATCAAGGAAAAAATATTTTTGAGGTGAACGTACAATGGCCCAAAATTCATGAAAGTGGAAAAGTATCAGAAATCTACTCCACACCTTGCTCTGTGTCACCTTTGTTGTATTTCAGATCCTATCCAGAGTAAAGCTAAAATCGGGGACTGTGTTCTCTATAGCCATTTTCTTGTAGACAAAGACCTTTCCACTTGGATTTGTCTTCTGCAAGTAGGAATAGCCTCAAAAGCACCTCATAATTGTATTGCCTACTCCCTGCAAAGCTGGTCTTTATCCAGGCAGCCTGCTCTCTCTCAACTGCATTATCATTCTCTCAGCAGTGCAGTTCAGAAACTGGGAGTTACTGCAGACAACTCCAGCTTGTCAACCCCAATACCCAATCCCACAAATCCAGCTGATTTTGCCTCTTGCATATCTCTCAGATCTCTACAGCTCTACACTGCTACTATAGCCCAACCTACTAGCCTTTCCTATCTGAAATACTACAGATGCCTCCCCTCCAGTCTGTCCCCACATTCTAGCAAATGTCATTCTATCTTCCTCAGCTTGAAACTATTTAGTGGCTTTGTCTTGGGCTTTGAATGTCTCAACAAGGACAGGTTGTGTTTTCTTCCTTAGTATGACACCTATGTACCATTCACGCTGCCTTCACCCAACCTCCTCTACTAGCTTTTAACTTTCTCACTTTCTACTCTTCCTTCTGCCACAGGGTACTTGCACATGCTCCCCCTATTCCTGAAATGCTTTCAACTGTCTCCTCTTCCACATTTTTTAAGTTTCAATTCATCAACTACATCTTTAGGGAAGCCCTCTCAGGTTTCATTAATTATGCTTAACTCTCCTGCTATATTCTCTTCCACTTACTAATGAGACTGTGAATCTTTTCATACTTACTTCCTTTTAAGCACCACCTAGGTATTTAGTATCTGTTTTTTGTTCACCAGTGAGCTCCATCAGCCAGCCTAATGCCAGATAAATTGTAGGGACTCAATAAACATTTGTGCAACAGATGAATAAAGAGCGTGAGGCAGATGCCTGCAGCACAAGGAAGTGCCCAGTCTTTCGTAAGGAGCCTTTGGAGCTGGTCCACAAGACAGCATCCTGAAACAGATTATTTTACAAGGAGAAAGTCAGTTGTGATTTGGAATCAAATGCCCTAATGACATTTCCCTTTGAGTTGGTCTTCATGTATTTGAACATGATAGTCCAGGACCCAGCCCTATTCCAACAGAGCCCAGGTAGCTGGACTCTACTTAACAGAACATTCTTGAGAAGTCCATGAAGGGGGATCCTCTTACGCATCTAGAAGAATGCCTGAGAAGGGGGATCTGTAACAGCAACACAATCGTAAAACAGTCTTCCAGGAAAAAGAAAAACAGAGGAGGGCTAACGTAGAAAATTTGATTTCTGTGGAGATTTGAGGCAAAGCTGTGGAATTTTAGGCCCTTCCTCTAGTTTTCTGGCAAAATAGAGTTTCTCTTCTTCTAAGCTTTATCTTTTACAGGCCACCTCAATGCAGCCCGTGCAGGCTAAAGCCAGCTTGGGCCTCTTTGTGAGAGAAAATTGCTAATTGTTTCTAAATGGCTAAAAAATTTGTGTGATTGTTAAACACAAACATTATTATACATTAAATAATATAAACTGTCAGCTAAATAAATTGTATTAAAATATGATAAATATTTAAAACACATCACTTTCTAATTATTTTATTAAATTTTATTATTTATAATCATGAAACTTTCTTATGCTTCTTAATGCTATAGTTTAATATTACACAATAAATACTGGGCTACTACTAATCTCTTTTCTTCTCCAAAATGAGGTGTGTCATTGGGTAACTTTAAATTGGCTGTCGTAAAAATATTTACCCTATGGGCATAAGTAAATGCTAGAATTGAGAGCTGGGAGAAATTTTGTATTGTTTATTTTGGCCTTTGGTATCTTGGAGTTTTATTTTATTTTGCTGTTTTGAAATCTTGTTGTCAGACATTTCCCAGGATACCACAGTAGGCCAGCTATTCATGGCCAAATGCAACCCAACTTTCTGTGCTTAAATTTGAAATTATTCAGCAATGCTATGACATCAGCAGGTTAAAATGAAACTAGGAGCTCATATTTAAATCTTCTGAAATGAATTTCTTCTAAACTGTATTTTCACAAAAAGGCATTGAGTGGGAATCATTAAAAAAAAAACAAGAGAGGGAATATGAATTCTCTAGTTTCACATCATACACTGCTATTTCTTTTTTTTTTTTTTTTTTTTTTGCGGCACCAGGGATTGAACTCATGACCTTGCGCTTGCCGGGCAGGCGCTTAGACCACTGAGCTAGATCCCCAACCCTGTTTTTGAGACAGGGTTTCACTATGCCGTTCAGGCCGGCCTTGAGCTCACTTTGTAGCCCAGGCTGGTCTCGAACTCACAACGATCCGCCTGTCTCAGCCTCCCGAGTGCTGGGATTACAGGCGTGAGCCACCACGCCTGGCACACTGCTATTTCTTTAGTACTCGAGACAAGGTTTGCCATAAATTAACCATATAGAAAATATTTGAGTAAGTTAATTTTAAAAATGACAAAGTGGAATAATTGCAGGTAGTCCTCGAGAGCATGATGGTATGCGTTTTCTTCATATAAGACTGGGTGACGTTACAGGTTACCGCAAATGTCATCTTGTTAGGAACACCTGACTTCCCAGTTTCCAATAGACTTATATACTCTAGGAAGAACTTTGGTAAAGGAAAGAAGAGATGGCTGAGAAGAAGGGAAGGAAGAAAAAAGGTGAAAAGAGGGTGAATGAGATTTGAGAAAGAAAATTGCATAAAAATTCATCAGTGCAAATCAACTAGCAAAATCAAAAGAAATGAGTACTCATAACCTTGGGATAATGATTGTTTTGAGTAAATTTTTTGCAAAACTAAAATAACCATACACTCCTTAAATTCCATTTTAATTCTCTGTTTAAAATTGTGCTAACTGATCTTGCCAGGCATGGCGGCACAGGCCTGTAATCCCAGCACGCAGGAGGTTAGGCAGGAGGATCGCAGTGAGTTTGAGGCCAGCCTGGGCTGCATAAGCAAGCTCTGTGTCAGCCTGCACTATACAGCGAGATCTTGTCTCAAAGCAAAAATGAAATAAAATGAATACTAAATAAATAAATAAATAAAATTGTACTAACAATTCTGGTGATAGCTTTACAGCATGACAACCTCATTAAACTACCTAATCGTACTGAATCTACACAATCGCAGACGTATCAAGTTGAATTTTTTTTCTCACTCAAAATGGGATCTTAGAGATGACAACTTTGGTCTTCATGCATAATATGTTTTGGTGGATCAACAGTAAGAATTTTAGAAGACGTTTTCCTACTTTCAAAGAGAAACAAGCACATAAAATAGCATATTTAAGACAAGACTTATTCAGATGCTCCTAGTTATTCCTTATAAAACTAGGCTTCAAACCACCTCAAAACTTTGAACTGTGGAGAACTTTATAACCCTGAAGTTCTAATGCATTATTGATCTTTATGTTTTATGGAATATAGTTAACTCAGGTATACATAAGAATAGATAACAGATGCAAATAAAATGAAACAGTCTGGAAATCAAGTAACACTTAAACTTGAAATGATTAAAGAGCCTTGAGCAAATACATACCCCTCTACTTGGGCACTTACAGATAAATTATCCATTATTTCAAAATCCTTCAATTATTTGTGGTGATTGATGGGAAAATCTCTCTCATTGTAATTCCTATAAACTTTTATAATTTTAATAAGAAAAAATATGAAACAATGAGTACTTATCTAACTGCTCTATTGCATGGCTTACTAAAAATAAGGAATCATGTCAGTCACCACCAAAATATATTAATTTGTTTATGAATATGTGGCACATTACAGTTTGCAGATTTAATCTTTTTTTTTGACCCAGGGTTTTGCTATGCAGCTCAGGCTAGCCTTGGACTCACTTTGTAGCCCAGCCTGGCCTTGAACTTGCAGTATCGATATCCTCCTGCATCAGCCTCCCAAGTGCTGAAATTACAGGTTGTACCACTACATGCGGTTGCAGGTTTAATTTTGATCACCACACTAATGCATTAATAATGGAAGTACTGTTATTTTCATCCACCTTGTGTGGAAACTAAGCTGAAGCTCAAAGAGAACATGTTTATCTAATTTTCTAAATCAGTTCAGTGGAGCAGCTGGAAACTCAAAATTTGTATTAGCAGTCTTTAAATACCACTTCCTATGGAAGAGTGAATTAAGGGATACACTCTGTGTATTCAAATGCACGTGTTTATAGCACAGTCAGATATACACAAATCATTTAAACACAAATGCATTTCACTTAACATTGTGCTGTCAAGATGCATCCATTTTCCTATGACTCGAGTTTATCTTGCTTAATGGAAGAGTAGTATTCCATTGTGTGTAAATACCACATTATCCGTTCATCTGTTGATGAATATATAAATTGCTTCCAAAATTTAGCTATGATTAGTAGTGCTGCTATAAATACAGATGTACATGTATCACTGTAATATGACAGTCTTCAGCTCTTTTGGGAAGATATCTAGAAGGGGAATAGCTGGGTCCAAGGGAATTTCTGGTTTCAATTTTTGAGGAATCTCCATACTGATTTCCATAGTGGTTGTACTAGTTTACATTTCCACCAGGAGTGTAGCAGGGGTCCTTTTCTTTGCAGCCTCTGAAGCATGTGTTATTATTTGACTTTTTTTTTCCTGGTACTGGGGATCAAACTCATGATCTTGCACTTGCCAGGCAGGAGCTGCGTTACTGAGCCATATCCCCAGCCTATTATTTGATTTCTTGATGTAGCTATTAAAAAAAAAAAAGAAGAAGGGAGGTGGACAGAAGAGGGAAGTTGGGGGAAATGAGAAAAGGGATGTGTTATATGTGTGTACCAATTCCCCACAAGGAGCATAAACATTATGTACCACACACATGTATAATAAAATTCTAAAAAATATAAATGCACACACACACACACATATATGGATGTGGATATGGATATATCCTGGTAGATAAGTCTCAAAGTAGTAAATATGTATATAATTATTATATATAGTAACATAGTCTGTGACCTGCAAGATAAATTATTCAGTGGATACGAACATACTGTCTTTCATTTTCAAGCTATTGATTTAGTTTTGGCTCCATCTTGTTTGATGCTGCCCTGAGCACTTAACACATAATGATTCATTTATTCACCATAACAGCCTCCCTAAGAGGACACTACTGTTATTCTCATGTAACAAATAAGAAAACTGAGGCACAAAATAGTGAACAAAAGTTTTCATGCTCACAGTCTTTTCGAATGACAGAGTCAAAACTCAAGCTCAGACAGACAGAATGGAGGATGTCTTCCTCTTCCCTTTATGTGTCAAAAAGCCTCAGTATGTTGTGGTGCCTGGACTTCCCACAGGGAGTTAAACTTATTAAGGAATTGCCAGTTCTCCTTTTTGATATGTGTTATGGCTTGTGTCTAGATGTCTCCCAAAGCCTCACTCAGTCATAGGTGGGGTTTTTCAGAGATGTCTGAATCTAGGGTGTGTCATGTTGAAGTTAAGAGAGTGCGATTACTAAGTTAGTCCACTGATTAGTTTGGCATAGTTCTAGGTGTGGACAGTGGGATGGCCAACCCAGGGGTAGGTGGCACCACCCAATGGATGGGTGACCTGGATGGATATAAAATGCACAGAAAGGAGGCAGGTGGGTTGCTGATTCTATGCTGCTTTGCTGTCTTTTACCTGCCGTGAGCTGTTTCTCCTCTGTGATGCCCCTTGCCGCGCTACCTTGCCTTGGAGCCAGAGAAGTGTGGACTGAAACCTCTACACACTGTGAGCCAAAGTAAACCTTTCCTCCCTTAACTTGTGGGTGTGGGGTATTTTGTCTTAGCAATGAGAAAAAGAAACTAAGACACTATGTTTGATTTTAAATTTTCTAAGGTTCTAGAAGCCTCCTTGATGACATCTAAGTGTAGTACTGAAAGCAGTAGGTGTTTTTACAAAATAGAAAGCAAGACAAAACAAACAACTCAGCAATGCAGAACTCACCAATCAGAGAGCTAAGGCAAACTAACTTGTGTTAATCTCTTTTTCGTGGCTCTGACAGATATCTGACACTCACAACTCAAAGGAGGAAAGATTGAGTTTTGGTTCACGGTTTTCCAAGATTTCAATCCAGGTCACCGGCTGCATTGTTCTTAGGTCTGCAGCTGACAGAAACGTCATGGTGGAAGGGAGGTGGTGGAGGAGAGCTCCCACCTCATGGTTGTCAGGAAGCAGAGAGACCAGGGAAAGCCAGAAAGAGAAGAAATGGCCAGAGACAAGAATAAACCCTTCCAGCCTGTGCCCTCAATGAGCTACTTCCCCCAATCAGGCCCCTGACAGCACATTCACGTATAAACTCATCAATGCTCTAATCACTTTCAACAGCCCCATCTCTGAACATATGAGCCTTTTGAGAGACATTTTTGATGTAGAGCTTAAAAAATCACTATGTGCATTCCTTTAACAAAACAGCCCTCATTATGTTTCTATAACTTGAAAATGTGGCTATAAAATTATCTAGAAGCACAGACCTCCCCTGAAAGTTGAAGGAAAATGTAATATATTTCACTCTGTCTGTTGGGGCTTTAAGCATGAAGGAACACAGGAAGCCTAATTGCCTGCTTTGCACTTGTGGTTACCCCTCAGGGCATGGGGATTTTGTGCAGGCACTGAATTGATAATGGCTCGCATGGAAATCTTTCTAGCAGTTCGGTGGTCAGATATGTCAAAGAAGGCAGGAGGGGATGGGGATAGTTTGAAAACAGAGATTTTACCTGCACATTAAATTTTTTAAGTTTGACAGATACTGACAAAATGAGGAAGAGGCTACTTTTCCATTCACTTTTTAAAATGCTGTTACAAGTTTTATGCATTTACTTTCAGTAAGAATGATTGCGCAACGGTAAACTTGACTTGTTACCTTCCCTTCTTCCCTAAGAAGAAAACTTGTGCCATTAGACCATGTATCTTTCCTATGTTAATTTAACATATGGATTATTTTATATTTTTAGTGAGCTACCTAAAATATCACTTTAGGAGATGACTTGAATAGATGCTGATTTGTTTTTCATTCTGCCTATTGAATTATTGGCACTATTTTTACATGAATTTCACTTAAGTACAAGGAATCCATCTCTTTCATATCAAGAGTTAATGAAAGACTTTCATATGCCTTGTCTTTTGCATGAATGATGAATTAAGGTTGCATTTATATAACCACAATACAGATTAAGGGTATTGTATTATGTGTAAGAATAAAATTTATCTACTATACAAACTTTGGAATCAGGCTAATATTTAATAAACATAATTCAATATGTTTTATTTTATACAAACAAAATTTGTATTTTATACTAATAAAATAGCTTTTCTTTAAAAATCATATTGAAGACTCAGTATAAAAACTGACATTTAATTCGTTTTTTTAAAAAAATCATCCTTTAGCTTACTTATTCTTTCCATTAGTCTCTAATATCTGTTATTATCACAAAAACACATCCAATAACTGAGTCTTTGCTTCGTAGATGTGGAAGAGTCTTTACTTTCTTCATGGCCAATTACCTAGAAGTGAGAACGATGAATGAGCTTTAAGAAGAGCAAAACTCAACTCTTTGCAGTGGACATTAAATAATTTAGTTATGAATTCAAATAATTGTGAGAAAATGAGTTTATTTAGTCTCTACGTGGTAACTCTTTTTTAAAAAACTTTTTTTCCTAATTTTTAACTTTAGTAGGAATAGAGATAATCTAGGACTAAACTTCAAAAGTGGAGTTAAATTATAACTGCCAGGATTCTTAGTTGGTGTGATTAATTCCAATGGCAGAGACACATCTAGAATGTTCTCTGCCAAAAGCAAGCTGTGAGTGACAGCTCAGCAAAAAATACAGAATTTCAAGTTCACCTTACCTTTTACTTTTTTTTCTGAGCTGTGTAGTCTTCAGAAAAATTGAATATTCTACAGAGTTCTGCAGATAGCTTATTTTCTTTTTGGAAAGTTCACAGCATTTATATCAACTGCAAGGGCAGAGAAAGGTGTTTGACTCTACTGGTAATCTGAGTAAACTGCTTCCCTGAGGACTTATCAGAAAGTTCAGTCCATGAGAATGGTGCAGACAGAATATGCTTGGTACAATAGATTTTGGGGACAGGGTAATTTGCAGGTAAATTATTTGTATGCTTTTGTGTTGTTACTATTTTGAGTGTGTGTGTGTGTGTGTGTGTGTCTGTGTGTCTGTGTGTCTGTGTCTGTGAACACGTGTTTGTTTTTCTGGAATACAGTCACTCATTTTCTCAAACCTGAGACTTCTGCACTCCAGAAATAATGAGTTTCTAGACATCTGTATTTGTGTAGTTCTTTCCATTAGCAAAGTTCTCCAAAAACTCATTCATTGTCTTTGCACCTTGTCTTTCCAGACAATTCTCTGTGTCTAGTTCAGCTTCAGTACTTTAAGAGCTGGGTAGCTTTCTCAGTATTCCCCTCACATGTCAATGTGCCCAAAGATGGATCACCTTCAAAATGCGAAAAACTGTAGTACAGGTAGAAAGAAAAGTAAAATCTTTTCTCAAAGGAGAAGTCTAACATATTGGAATTTGTTGTTGGTAAAAATGAAAGAAATGAAGAAAAGGTATAAGTTAAACATAAATAAAGTGGCCAGCAGTGGAAAAGAAAGTAAAATATAGTTTAAATCCATGTGCTACAGTACCAAAAGCAAACACTAGTGAAGAACTTGCTTGTTTAATACTATAATTATTTCTCTGCTTATCTAAGACCTATACGATTTTAAAATGTGGTTTCTCCTAAGAAAACATTTCTCAAATCTGTTCCTCCAGCTAATGCTCAATAATTCTTTTCACAGTTTCATGTTGCAAATTTTAACCATTCCAGTTGTAAAACTTTATATAATAATTCTTCAAATATCTATCCTAAAAGTCAATCATCATGTTCTTTTAAACAGCCTGCTTCACACACCCAACCCCAGACATCACCTCAAAACAGTTCATTATACATAAAGATCAAGAATTTTTAAATTTACATAAACAATCATTAATGGGAAAATTTTACCAAGAGTCTCCCAAAAGTTGGTCATCTCATAAACTCTTGTTGATCGTATCTAACTATAACATTCAGAATCCCAAAAGCTCTTTTCCAGAATAATTGCTACTCCGGGTACTTCCTTTGGGTGGTTCCTACTTTCCTGGGGTTCCTATATCTGAATATAATTCAAGTGAATTTCTGATCACCATAACTCCTCCCTGCAGTTCTGAGAGGTAGAACTCTTTAACCAATTAACTATTTACTAAGTAAGTAAAAGCATTTTGAATGGACATGAGGATTAGTAGGTAGTATAGACTGAACAGAAAACACTTGGGTCAGAAAACACCAGAGGGTAAGTCCTATGACCCTCATTGAAAGGAAAAATATCAAAAACATAGAGCCAGTTCATGCCCAAATAGTTACCTTTTGATGTTGTATAAGTAAAGATATTACCAGACTCTATAATCATTGATTTAAAGCTTATCATCTCTAATTACAAGTTTTCAGCTGATTATTCTTTTCTTCCAAGTATGTTTGATCAATGTAGTTTCTAACACTACTTCAGTTGTGTTCAAAAACTGTGATGCAATTCATCATTTCACAGAACTCCTATTACCATGTTTATTTAGCCTTCACAAAATGTCTATTCTTTAATCTTTCACTAACAATAGAAAGCTTTTAAAAAGTCATTGCTTTGCCACTGTTGTTTATTTCATAAAATTTTGTACTCTTCTTTTTTTTCTGGGTCATGAAATCGAGGCTTTGGTGGTAGCTGTTGCTCTTTCAGGAGACCTGGTGTACTTAATAAGCTCTTGTTGGTGGAGTTGGGGCTTCAGTTATATTGGGTAAAGCTTTGAAGTGGGCTTTTCTCTCTTCATAACTCACCTGACAATGTTCCTCTTCATGCAGCCAAACAGAAAAGAAAGTTTTATTAACTAATGAGAGAATTAATGGTTCCAAATAAAGTAACTCAGCTAGAAAGGTTTTGTTTGTTTTCTTTCTTGGCTTTTTAAAAATTCTGCTCTTTCTTTGCAATGATGGTGTGTAAAAACCTCAGAAGGGAGGTCAGAATAACCAGCCTCAGTAATCAAGTCCTGTTGGCCCAGCATTTAACTAAATAAATAAGAATGCAAGCTTATTCCTTGTTCAAAAGCTGGCAGCAAATTCACTAAGTAATTGATTTGATGCTGATTTTCTGCATGGACTGAGAAGTCCTTCAGGGCCGGTCCTACGGGAGGAAAATAATCCCAGCCAAGTTGACTAAGCCCTATTTTAGGTTTTATTTTGAGTTCTGAATGTTTGGAAACTTCTCTTTCCCAGAAAGTCTGTATCTCCAAGGGATTCTCACTTTTGATGTTTCAAAGACTTTGAAATGACAAAAGAAGTTCCCTATGCCCAAATCCCACCAGGTTCTGAGGATAGAATTTAAGTTAATGTACTCATGCCAGGTGCTGTCATTTCGGTCACTGCAACAGCCTCTATGTCTTTATATCTGTTCTGAATGCTGAAGAAGGTCCACACTGGCAGCTTTGACTATGTTTCCATCCAGCCCTGGATGGCATTATGTTAGTCAGCTTTCCATTACTATAATATTGGAGATAATAAACTTAAAAAGAGAAAAATTTTTATTTCGGCTCAACATTTTGAAGATTTCAGTCTATAATGGGGTGGACCGATGGATTTTAGACCTCTGTTTGGCTGGTGGTAGAGGGAGCATGTAATGGCAGAAATATGTGGCATAGCAAATCCATTTACCACACGGCCTTCCCAGAAGCAAAAATGCAACAAGAAAAGAAAGGACCAGTGTCCAATGTCTACTTCAGGAGCACATTAGTAACCAGATGACCTCTCCTCTTAAAAAGTGCCCTCCGCCCCAAGTGCCAAGGTGGGGAAAGAAGTCTTTTAAACATGGGCCTCTGGGGAGCTTTTGAGATCAAAACTGCAGTAAACACAATGGTTTTTGACTCCACAAAAAATACTTTCTTTGTCATAATATATCCATAAATCTATGAACAAGAGGGAGATTTTTCATTTCAATGTGTAATTCATGGAATGATCAGAGGAAATCAGTGGAGAGTTATGGCACGTAAAAATGTACAACCAAATAGCAGTATAACAGAAACAGCACTTTACTGAAGTGCATGAGTCTTGGGCCAGAATTTCTCTCTCCACAGCAACTGGGCAACTTGCTTTCCCTCTCTAGGCCACCATGGGGTGGAGGATTTGAACCCGTACCATCTTCTATTAAGAATAAAAGGCAACTTCATTTCCAAGTCATTCTAACTTTAGTTCATTTGAAGTTATGCTGCTGTGTTGAAATCTTTAGTTATAAACTAATTCTTTCAATATTTGTTATTTAGGACCCAAAATTACGTGAGCTTCTGGATGTGGGGAACATCGGGCGCCTGGAGCATCGCATGGTCACCGTGGTGTACGGGCCTGATCTAGTTAACATCTCTCACCTGAATCTCGTGGCTTTCCAAGAAGAAGTGGCCAAGGTATGGTGAATGGAAATGCTCAGCTCCACCTCAATTCTTTTGACACTGTCCTAACTCCTGTGAAAGACTTCAAATGTGTGTCATATTTAACTTGTGTTAAATTCCACCTAAAAGTAACTCAGCAGCCAAGTAAAAGTGTAATTCAAGTATTTCTGAATAATAGCATCTACTTTGAAGTAAGGAGTTTTTTTTCCCATTAGGAATAAAGAATGTGATATAATTCTTTTGCAAAACACAATATAGATAAAGCTACACACCATTTCACCCAAACATAATATCCTAATTTTTTCTCTCTTAGACTTAATCCTGTGTCACTTCATCCCCATCTCCACTTCAAGTCTCTTGTTGAGGGCAGAAAAATGTCAGCACTTTTATAAATTCTATTCCCTGCATAGAACGCAGCTCATCACTATCATATAGTAGTTATTTAATTAATATGTGAAAAATAAAAATAAAATCTTAAATAATAGTAAAGTATATTTATTCAGTTTTGGACCAGAAAAATAAATTAGATTTGGCTTCTTATTAAGAAATCGATATTCTATG
>RJWT010028930.1:0-15059 GCA_004365215.1 Cuniculus paca | reverse complement strand
GAATTTTCCCTAATATTTAGCAAGGCATGGTGCTACTGAACAAATTGATTCAAGTTTTGTAAATTTACATGTTGATACATTCATCAGAATTAAAATATGCTTAAAAAAAGAACAAATACTTAAACATTGAACATTCTGGGAAAAATTAATAAAAACATGAGCATAATTCTCTTCATATATTTTTTCTTTCATTAACCCAATCTGTTTGAAAATAAATTCAACTATAATGATTAGAATTTTTTTTATGGGAAAGGTTGTGTTGCAAAGAATTTTTGTAGTGCTTATATGCCTGACTTAAAGTTTTCTCTGTTTATGCGCATGATTCCACAAAATACACAGAAACACTAATCCTTGAAATAAATTTGGCACATGGAACTTTTCAGAGATGGGTAGTGTTGTGAATATTCAAATTGCAGGTCCACTAATTCATTCATTATTAAAGAAAGACTTTAATTATAGTTTTCTTTCCCTTCTCATAGAAAGTCACTAAAGTAATAACATTCTAAGTAAACATTTTGGTACATAGATTGTGCTAATTTTTATGTATAAATTCTAATAAAAATGATTTATTATAATACTCATCTGTAACATGATGTACAAAAGTACCAATAATTATGAACAAATTTCTATGAAATAAATATGAATTATCTCATTTTTAATTAGTCACAGTACTTCATTACATATTTTTATATATTCCAACAAAAGAAAATTCTTCAACTATTGCATTTCAATTGCTTGTGTCAAAGTCACCAATTTTGTGTTAGTAAATCTGAAAAATGATTTTCAATTGCTCTGTTTTAGAATACCTGTATTATTTGAAAACATTGTTCATTCCACACAAAAAAATAAATAAACCCTCTTTCAAAGCCTCATTATAACATATCTCTGTGTTGGCTTTCTATAGTATGGCATGTTCTTTCTCTGATCAAGTTTTGTTTTCTTCAGTCTCAAGTTGTGTATTATAAAACCTGACATGTCATAACTTGTATATATGTCCACCCAACCACCACTCATGTTTCTACACCTGGTGTCTTAGCAGTAAATCAAACACAACAAGGATTACCTAAATACCACCTAACTTATTACCTTCTCTTATCCCTCCAAAATAAACTGCTTTTGTTTTAATACTGCAGATTTTATAAATGACACGCACTCTGATTATACATTCAAGGTGTAAACAAAGCAGTCATCTTTGACCTTATTATCACTTCGTTCATATCTCATCCTGTTCCAGATCTTTCCACTTCTCTTTAAGTGTCTTTTTATTTCTTAATGCATCTATGGTCACAAGTTACTATGATGTCTCATATTCTCTCGGCAACATTTTAAAGCACTTTTAAACTGACATGCCTGTATGGACTAGGGCAAACTTTGTGAAATTCTCACAATTCAACAATACATATGGCAATTTCAAAAAATTTTCCTGACATATTCTTTCAAAAACACCAAAGTACACCTGCATAGTTATTGTATGATTTATTGTTAATCCAACATTTTTTGTTGTACTTTTCCAAATACCTAAAAATTTACTTGAAAAAATTATTTAATGAAATTCTCACACTCGTCTTTCATGCATGTCAAGTTGCTTTCTTTACAAATAAGTTTAATTAGAACTGCTGTTGCCTATCTTTTTGAATGTCTAGAAGACATGCTCAGCTTTCATTATGAAAGGGTTTGGTTGGTATGTGTAACTAAACAAATGCAGCATATAATTCAAAAGAGTATGTTTCAAAAAGTTTCAATTATTACTTTCTTAAGAACCTGCCAAAAGCATGAAAACACTTCATGTGGCTGAAAATTTTTAAGTACAATAATTTGATATTTAGAAATCGTCATCAATGCATTAGAATATTCAAATGAAGATTGCTGCATATTAGCTTAACATGACCAGTTAACTCAATGTAAACGTATTACCTAAGTGAATGTTAGAAATTTTATAAACATCAAAAATGTATTTAATTATAAAATATGTTTAAAAAATTATATTTCCTTAGATTAATGTTAAGTTTCTAATTTTTTGTTGGAATTTTCTACAGTACAATATTTCATCTATTAAACATCTAAGAGAAAACTACAAAAAAAGTAATATGACGCACTAATGAAAATATTTGAGTATTGGTTTATACATTACCTTTTTTTTCATCTACTATATCATTATAGGAAGTAAAGCTTAGAAAAAAGCCAATATGTTGAAATAATTAAAATTAAACGAAAAAAAATTACCTGAGAAACAAAAAAATCTCAGAAACTTTTATGGACATGAAAAATATTAAGTCAAACTCTTTGGTAATTAGGAATAATTGCCAAAACATTAGGAAAAATCATTAAAAATGAAAGTGAAACAGGATAAGTAGTATGACTATTTGTATAGGCAAAAATAATCAAAATAAGTACTATATGATCTAAATCAATGACAATTTTAACATACAGAATATGTGCATTCTTTTGTGTATTAGCTTTAATTTTAATGTATTGCCATTTTATAGGATTACTATTCAGTTTTCTGTGTTTTAAGTGGGATTTTTATTTAAGACAATTCCTTCAATGTTTATCAGTAATGGACAATAAATTCATTTGCTAAATAAAATAGAGTCACATTCCTTTGACGTGTATGTGTTATGTAAATGCCAAAGAAGCTTGGCTGAAAATAGCAACCACAAGATTAAGGAAATAAATGAAAATCTGGGACATACAGGTCTTGGGAGCAAATTTTCGAGTTAAGACTTTACCAAAGCGTATGAATGTTAGTCAATATCGTAGACTACACCAAAACCCTTACCTCGTCACATGGCTATTCTCTTAAAGGGCAGTTATAGCCAAGAAACAAAGTTGATGTCTAACAGTCATAGCTAAAAATCAAAGAGGAAGGACAAATTAAATAGATTAATCCAAATAATTCTAAATCAATCTTCAACATCAGAACACCAAATGATCATTGGAGCATGATCACTGGCATACTAAAATATTCATAGAAATAAACTAATTTTGGAAAAGAACATCAGAGATCACAGAATTATTTTATCAGCAATGCTCAGCATTCATTTAAAACGTATGAGGAATACAGAAGAAGAGACTGAATAGCTGTAAATCACCATAAAACACAGATAAAACTGAGGAAGCACAGATAATTTAGACGTAGAACTCATCAGGTGGAACTTTATGTGTATTTGGATAAAAATATGAAAATAAAACATAAGAGTAAAAGTAAATATTTTGGCAAAGAACAGGAAATTATTTAAAAAATGGATATTCTTTAAGAAAAATCAGAAAATAAGAGTACATTGAATGAGATTAAATGTAACAGAACATCGAATTAGAAAACTGAAATAGAAAAACATCATCTACACAAACTAAAGCACTGAAAGAAATAAGAGATGTCATAGGGTCCTCATACTGTTACCATACAGGAATTGGACATTAGTCCAATACCATGGACTAATGATATAAATGACTGGATACCATTTTGCTGTTAGTGATAAAGTCTTCTATCTCTATTCCGGAGATCTCATGTCTGTTTACACTAGCCATTAATTTGTGGCAGGCTAACTGGAGCAAAAGTAAGTTAAAATACTACACTATTCAAATTTTTTTTTCCTGGGGAGTGAACTGATGACCTTGCATTTGCCAAACAGGTGTTTATGCCACTGAGCTAAATCTCCAGTCCATTTTTTTTTTTTGGTATCAGAATTCTTGATGAGACCAGAGATATAGCTCAGCAGCACAGAGCCTGTCTGGCAAACACTAGGTTGTCAGTTCAAATGCCTTGCTGGTACCAAAAAAAAAAAAAATGCTTGATGAGAACCACCAGAAAACCATCAGACATGGACAGAGAAATTTATCATATTTGACATTTTTTTCATTTAAAAATATAGACTTACATATGTTTTTTTATTTTTTCATTATAAACATACACTTGCAAAGTAGAGGTCCAAAGTCTACTGCAAGAGAGATTTTATTGTACCTGATAGAGTTTTTAATAAATTGATGGTGTAGTCAGTTGGTACATTGGTCTTCACTTTAATTCTTGCCATATAACTCTGACCCTAAACAGTGAACTTCTAGAAGTTCTCATATGAACTCTACTTTCTTATATTTCATGTGCCTACTGGTGAGAACAATTTCTTACATTTAGGAACTTATATGTCTCTCCTTAGGCAATATTGCTTACTCCCTTTTCTTGTTCTGACCATGATGATTTCCTACTATATCTTTGAAATAGCTAAGTCAAACTTTCCTTAGCCAGTTTCTCTTGGTAAATATGAATCTGAAATTCCCAACTGTCAGTGAGACAGTGCCCTTTCACTAAATAATGCTGCTTTTACTGACATTTTATTTACATCTATATTGTTTTATTGATTTTTTTTCTTGGATATAAAAGAAAAAATTAACTTTTCTATTTTACAATCTAAATTTATTCTTTTATAGTGTACTAGTTAATTAGATATTTGCTCATTATTTCTTTCATATTGATTGGACATTGAGTGACAGATTCTTTGTTAATTTGGAAATGAGAACATTTTTCTGAAGTTTAAGAAAAAATAGGTAATGATAATGAAAATGCAGTATTATTTCAATGTATAACATCTAAACAGAAATGTATTTCAACAATGCAAACTTTCCTAAGAGCACTACATGTTTTTCCTCTTCTGACAATAGAACACAAATGTCATTATTGACATTTTTAAATAGGGTAAAAGATTTCCAGTTGGCTATGTAATATATATCTAACTTAAAACACCTAGAATTATCCTTTTTTTACTTGAGAATTTCAGAGGACAACAAAACTGTAGAAGTTCTGGAAAGAATGTGTGATGATTAATAATATCAACTTGAGTAAGAAACACCCAACGATTAGATTAGCATAGTTCAGGGTATGGCTGGGTGGATGTACCAAAGACAGAATCCCCTCCATGAGTGTGAGTGGCATCAACCATTAGGCTTGTAGACTGAACGAAATACTAAAGGGAACTGAAGATAGGCTTACTTCTGTGTCTTTGGAAGAGCTCCTGTCTTCACCTTCTCATTGGATATCATCTCCTGGTTTCCAATACACACTTCCAATACATACCTCCATAGCAGATCTACCAGTCACCTATTATAAGCTCATCTGGGACATAGTAGTGAGCTCCATGACTTTGATCTTTAACCGGATCCTTTGGATCTCCATCTTGTAGACACCCCTTTCGCACTCTTCTACACCTCTTTCTGTGGTTGGCTACTGTAAACCTGCCTTTGTAAACCTTTATGTATTTATATATTTTACATTAAATCTATTTCTATAGTGAACACTGACTGATGCAGAATGGTGGTATATTTAAATGTTGCAATATTATCACCATTCAATACACACTTAATTGGAAAAATTAATAATAAAAATTATAGAAAATGTCTTAGTTGTTTTCTTCATCACTAAGACACAATACCCAAAACTAACAATTTAAAGATGGAATGGTTATTTTGGTTCATAGTTTGTGGAAATATCAGTCCATAGTCAGCTGGCTCCCAGGCAGGACAGCATGGTAGAGGGGCATAGCAAGCAGGAAACAGGAAGCATGAAGGGAGAAACTAGGGAGAGAGATTAATCATTCCAGGCCAAGAGCCCAATGACCAAGTTCCTCCAACCAAACCCAACCTCCCAACATTATGTTTAGCTATAAACTCACTGCTGGGCTCATTCATTGATGAAAATCACTCCCTGAAAATCCAATCACTTCCCCAAAGTCCAACATAAGAGTTCATGAGGTTTTAGAGGGACATCTAGATACAAATTATAGTAGGCATTAGTATCATGTTGCATGGTAATTTGGATGACAATGAAAGGAAAAAATAAGAAAAATTGAACTGTTGGAAATTAGAATAAAATAAAATCAGAAATTGCTATGTTTTCAAATCTTTTTTGTATCCTTTTGTAAATAGTGCTGGAAAAGGTAGGTGAGACACAAAAATCATTTTAAAAACTATTATACCCTTTCTGATAAACTCTCATATAGCAGAAGGAGAAGATGGTTCATTTTTATTCCAATCAAGATTCCAACAATGATGAGAGAAGTGTGAAAGTAAGCTTCCTTAAAACTTCAAAACAGCAAAAATGTACATAGAATGTTATGATGCAAGACAAAGGAACAGCAGAGCATCATCTTAAATAAAATCTTTGAAAAGTGAAAATTTGTACCCAAATTCTGACAGAAGATATATGCAAAAAAAATCATTCATAGACAATCTTCTAGCTTTATGTGGTTAGTCCTAGATGCAGATGTTTCACCCAGTTTTGAAGGAAACTAAAGATATGTCATGAAAAGATATGTCAATATGTCTCATTCCAATACAGGAAAATACAAGAGAAAAAAATTAATAGGAACAGATAAACTACTTTCTTTTTTGGCTTTAGGGGTACTTAATACTGAACTTTTCACTGTTGTGTGGTTTAAATAAGAACTACTAATTTGAAAGTAAAACTTATTTCAAAGTAAAAATATAATCACTAATAGAAATTACAGTTTCTGTAGCCAAATATGGTAACAACTAGTAGCATGTGTCTCCTAAATATGCAAAGTATGGGAGCCAAAATATTTTCTTATATTGTTCTAATTTAATTAATTTAAACTTAATGTATGATTTGTCATTAGCTGCCATATGAGGCAGTGTATGTATAGATACAATAAGAACACTTCTTCACATGTTTTGCTTCCTAGTGTTCAATAAAAGGCCAACAGACACATTTATTAATAATCATGAAAGTGATAATTTTGGATTGTAGTGAGTGCTATGAGTTTAATAAATGAGGTAATATTTTGGAAAATAATACGTATGTGTTTTAGCTGGTACTCTCCATAGGGTGACAAACAAAAGAGTTGTCATTAATGTCTAAGCCTAAAAAATAAACTGTGAAGACTGTATATGTGATTTTGCTACTCTCTCTCTCTCTCTCCTACAAAATTGGAAAGTGGTCCATATTTAGATTTACAGTATTTAATTCTTCTGGAATGGGCCACATTTTGCTAATTCTCTCCTGCTTGTCCTGTGGTCATTGTTTGTAACTGACATCTGTAATAGAAACAATGACTTTTAGCTACTGAGACCACTATTATCGTACATAGTACATTTATTTTTTTGCCATCTGCAATTTATACATTTGTCCTTAAAACAGATTTTTAAACACAGTCTTCCTAACACTATTTGCAACTTCTAAGTTCTCTCTCTGTCACACAGAAAACTTAATTTTCTCATTTTGAGACAAGAATAGCCTTGTCTTTTCTCTGGTTTCTATCACAGTGCTATAGTCTATGACAAAACAGTAAGGCAGGGATGAGTATTTTAATCTTTAGAAGTTATTCTATAATTAATTTTGGGGTAAAATTTCTTTTTTGAGCCAGGCGTGGTGGCTAATGCCTATAATCCCAACACTTGGGAGGCTGAGACAGGAGGATCATTGTGAGTTTGAAATCAGCCTGGGATACAAAGTGAGCTCAAGGCCAGTCTGAACAGCATAATGAGACCCTGTCTCAAAAACACAAGGGCCAGTGATCTAGCTTAGTGGCCTAAGTGCCTGCCTGGCAAGCACAAGGTCATTAGTTTAATCCTTGGTGCCACAAAAAAATAAATAAATAAATAAAATTTGTTTTTCATGGAGACTTTACTAAATCATTAAACATCCAACTTAACATCAGATGCCATTAATGTATCTTCGGTGATAAACCCATTTCTTACACTACTTTTTATTAAGTAGGTAAGTTTATCCAAGGAAATACTGAATCACAGGGAAAACATTGTTTATTAAACTAAAACTTACATAAACTATTTCTCAGGGAAAGCTGTTAGGCTAAAAATAAGAATAATATAATAGGTTTATGGCATTTTGAAAAAAACAGAAGCAGAACAATAAGATAAAAATTAAGAAACTGACAATGGATTGATATAATTTGAATATGTGAAAGTGAAGAAAATTATAAGTAAAGTTGTTCCAATTTGATATATTATTAAGCAGGTATCTATAAGTTAAATGTGAACTTCATATTCTTACAGAAAAAAATGTATAATAAATTTATATCAAATGCATTTTGCTGATTCTTTGTATGGCAAAATCAAATGTTTCACTTTTGGATTAAATCATACATTAAATCCATGAGAAATATGTTATTTTACTGTAATGAAAATCTATCAGGTGAGAAGTGTACCTATCTACAATTAAACTTAATATTGACAATTTAATAATTTAGATTTCTCCCATAAGATATAAATCTGTGAATTTTCTAAAAATACAAAAGTCAGCAATCTTATATGTTGAAGCTAAAATAGAATTTATTGTTTCATGCAAGGTAAAATTGTTTAGTCAATAATGCTATTATGTGATTACATTCTAGTAAAGTGATTATTTCCTTGTGTAAATTAAATCATAGCACATCACAGATGAACATCATTTTTTAATGTAATCAAATGTATAATCAAGAGTTAAAACAATTGAGTTGTTCTGCTAATCTTGTGTTTGGTGGGTCAGAGATTAACTTTGCAAGCAGTCTTTAATAATGAATTGACAGAACTGCATTTTCTCATAGTCTAGAGACAGAGTATAGCACAAAAATTCCATCAATTGTTATTATTAGTAGTAACTTTGTTTTAGAACTTTATTGAATTTTTGGCAATAACTGTATAACAAAGAATCAAAGCAAGCAAATCTCATATTGGCATTTAGATGCAATAAACACTTAGTAGAAAATAATCAGCATAGTCATCAAACAACATATCTGAGAGCTTGGATTATTTATTATTATCATAAAGCCATTTGTTAAAATGAAAGAAAGGAGTAGTAGTCCACTTTATCTAAACAAAGAAAAATTCCTAGGATATTTAATTTATAAGTATTGCCAATAAAATATTTCAAGTTATTAGGGTATTTTAGTTATATATTTATGTACTCAGTTACTGAGTAATAATTCACATAATTTTGTCATGACTCATAAAACTTTCAGTTCAACAAGGGGCAATTAAGAAATGTTTCAACTGTCACATTCCACTCAAAAATATAATCTATCGTTTTTACAGACTGTCACCTCAGCAAAATGAGAATGGCAAAAACCTTTTTTGCATATGACATAAAATTATCTATTCTGAAGTATATCATTGTACTATTTACAATTTTTCTCTTTCAAATTTTCAAGCACAAATATTATTAAAAGACTTGAAAATTCTTAAAGGAACTTTGTAAATGACTCTGAAATGACTTAAAATTAATTAAAATTACTATTAAAAAGTTCTAATGTGCACCACTCAGTAATTTAAGAAGTCCTTGTTACTATTTTGATAAAAATAGTAGTGTTCTACCAGGTTGGTAGACTTTGAGGGACCAGGGATCTTCAAGGTCCTCCTGTCTTCCCCCAGGTATCTCTGGGTCCCTCACATTCACTCTGACAAAGGATGAGGAAGAGGAACAAGGCTGGTTCAGAGATGAAGATCCCCCATGGTGAATAGAGAAGTCTGGTCAGAGAAAAATGAGGAAAGGAGAAATGAAAGCAAGACACAAGTGAAAGTAATATGGAGCAAAACTTCTGTACTGTGCAAATGCAGAAAAATTAGCTACCTACTCGAGTTAACATCCCAAAGGTCAGAGGAACCACTGTACTCACAAGGGTAAGCTATGGTTTCCAAACATAACTGTTTCACTGATTGGTGTGATGTAGACTAATCAGAGTTTTAGCCTTTGTTTCTGGGGTAAGGAGAAGAGCAAGGTGATATGGGATTACAGGAAGTACATGTTATAGCTTCCAAGGAATAACTTCCTCATTAATAGTACACAATAAGCATGTGATAAATTTACAACTGTTAGCCATCCAGACCATGTCCTATATTATCTCTACTAATCTGTTCCTACAGTAATTCCAGTTCAGATGGAAAGCTGAGTTCCACATGTCCCTGAGCAGTGGCAATAAAAATTATTAATCAACACTAAGTATCTACAAATATTTGACACTATTGTTCTTGTTTAAATTGAGGAATAGGTCTAATGAGTCATACAATTTTAAGAGCACCTGCTAGTAATGTGTGGCTCTTCACACTGCTGTTTTTCTAGTGGAAACAGTAATTGAATTCTGATTTCACTTGCTTAACAAAATTACAAAAATTAGAAATGATTGAGTTTTTTTGACTCAATCTGAGGTAAAAAGAAAAAGATACAAGTGGCGCAGAGAAAAGGAGGGGAGAGAGATAAGATATTAAAGTTTATTAATGGGCATGGAGAGAGTCACCACAGCACGCAGCTGTGCTGGCTCTCTGAAGACAAAGGCGAGGTGTGAGGTTAAATGTACTCTGATGGGATAGGACATAGGGCTCCTGACATAGACTGCTAAGCAATATGTGGCACATGCAGGCTTTGGCAAAGGCAGCTGGGAAGAAGAAACTTCAGGGGTTTCTGGGGAGAAGAAGCTAGACACCATTATGGTTCAGCATTTGGAACGACACCATGATGACTGAGCAAGGTCAGGTGAGGGACCTGTCATTCCCATCTCTTTGGTGTTGTGGGGTGCCATTAGTCTCTCTGGCTACTTCCTGCTTAATGAGGGTGATGTGGGGCCTAAGAGAAAGCGGTCTAGGTTTAAGAGCTCTGTCCCATCTGAGTCCATGAGGCAGTGATGTTGCTCAGGAGAAGGATTTCTTTGGTGGTAAATGCTTGTATCCTGGCCTGGATAAACCATGAGAGAAGCCTGAAGGCACAGGGAGTGAAAAGCAAAAAAGTGATTATAGTAATTAGAGGGCCCATAAAGGACATTAACATGGGGCATGTGCGCCAGGTGTGGTGGCACACGCCTGTAATCCTAGCACTCGGGAGTTTGAGGCAGGAGGATCATTGTGAGTTTGAGACCAGCCTGGGCTACAAAGTGAGCAAAGGGCCGGCCTGAACTTCATAGTGAGACCCTGTCTCAAAAAGACAAACAAACAAAAAAAAGATGTGTCTAGGGAGCCCCACCATGATGACCAGGAGGTAGATTCCAAAGAGTGGTATCCACTTTGTATATCATCTGCCAATTTTTTGGGTTTTTGTACCTGGTCTTTTGGTACTCCAGATTTATCAACAAAATAATAGCATTCTCCCAGCATGGCACAGTATCCTTTTTCTGCTGTGAGAATATCGAGTGCCCTTCCCTGTTGAAGAACTACCATTGCTAGTGAGTTTATTTTGTCTTGAAGTGAGTCGACACTTTGAAAAACTGATGTTATGGTTGTTTCTAGGTCATGAGACATCACAGAATAATAGCTTAAGCTGGTCCCTAATCCTCCTGCCCCCATTCCAATAGCTGAGAAGACTCCAATACCTGCTAATGCTGGGGCTAATTGAATGGCCCTGTGGCTATGGGTAATGTTCGGTTTACAATAGTGTGTGAAAGTCTCATTATCTGTGATTAGAGAAACATGTGGGACCAGGAATTCGATGGTGCATGTGCCAACCCAGTGAGCAGGAAGATGGGAAAAGGCTCCATTTCTGCAAACAAAGAATGTGTCTCGGGGTGGATGTATCTCTGAGTCTGGGTTTTGAAGATTTGGTTGGAGATGATGTTTACAAGCTATTAAGTTTCCCACGAATAGGTCAGGGCAACTGTCTGATGTTGTGGTGTAGTTTTGGGTTCTTAAGTTAGACTGTAAGCAACTGAGATTAAGAAACCAGGGTTGTTTAGGAGCAATCTGAAGGGGACCTATAACTGGGTATGAAGTGTTATTTGGAATGAAGTGTGACTGGTTGAATACCACTGGGTGAACCATGTAAACATCAGTTGAGAAGGGCAGACACAGCCAACACTCAGGGTGGGGGTAATTAGCTCCCTTTTGAAGCAGATTATAAGTCATATTTAGAATTTGAGTTGTTGTTAGTGGGAGGGATTATTTTGGTTTTACCCATGGTACATTGTGTTGGGAGGCTGTATTTGTTGTTTTTGGAGGTATGATGAGTGGGATTGTGATAAGCCTAGGGACTAGTGTCTTTTTGATAGTGAGAAATTGGTATCCTCACCTGCCAGCGTTGATGTAAAATGTAAAACCCCATCTTTAGGCTGGTGGAAAACTGAGGGAGTCTTTTATGGTGAATAGGAGCCATCCATTTAAGAACCATCTGGGTGTTGGATCTGAGGACACATTGATGTATCCATCATTATTTTTCCAAAATCCATTGAGGGGGCCGTTGGCGCCAACACTCACAGCCCCAGTAGTGCAGTGGTACCAATAAGTGTTAAAACAGGGCTCATAGTATGGGTTTTCTGGACACATGAAGAATTTGAGCATGGGAGTACCCATTTTTTTTTGGCTAATACATCTGTCCATTTGACTACTAACATGAGATTTGGGCTTCCTTCAGTCCAATTGGTTTGGGCTATTATCTTAGGAACTCTAGGTTGTGGCCAGCCATCTGTTGAGTGTGTCATGAGAGTGAAGGTGTATAGTTTTGGTTGGGACTGAGTTGATTTGGAAGAGAGGTGTCCAAAAAGGAGAAAGAGGCAAGCCAGTTGAGTAATTGAAAACAATTATGTAGACTTTTAAGAATACCTTATGCTTGCTTTTCTGGGAGAACTAATTTGGTCCCCTGGAAAATCCACCTTGAGAGTTTTGAGTGTAGTCCGGTTTGTGAGAAGTTTAAGTTCTTTAGGTGAGTATAGAGGGGCAGGGAGATCCTTAGGGATTAGAGGTAATAGGTGAGAAGGATAAGAGCATTGTGATGCTAGTTTTGCCTGTAGGTCTGAAAATGCATTGCCTTGAGAAATGAGATCAGTTGGGGACTGGTGTTCTTTGCAATGTATTACTTCAACTTGTTTTGGGAGTTGGGCTGCTTCTAAGAGTTTGAGAATGAGTGATGCATTGGTGACAGGGGAGCTTTGGGTGTTTATAAGCCCCATTTCTTGCCATATTGCCACATGTGATGTAGAATAATGAAAGCATATTTTGAGTCAGGGTAAATGTTAATGATTTTGTCTTTTGCTAGTGTGAGGGCTCATGTTAGTGCAATAATTGCCGCCTTTTTTGAGGACATTCCTGGGGGCAATGGGTTTGTTTCTATCACTTTGGACTTATTTACTATAGAGTAACCTGCTCTCTTTGGAGTGGTGGTGTTTGTTGAACTGTCATCTATAAACCAGGTATCAGTAGTGGTAGAGAGATGAGAATCGTGTATGTGTGGGAAAGGAGTAGAGGTTAATTGAAGAACATCGGTGCAGTCATGTAGAGGACTTATATTTGTATCTGTCATGGAAGTGGGTAATAGGGTGGCTGGATTGAGAGTGTGGCTAGTTGAAATTGTGACAGTGAGGTCTTGTATTAGAGTTAAATGTACTTGTTATAGTCATGATGGAGTCATTAGACCTGGGAGTGTTTTGTGAGAGATTAGGTCAATTAGGTGATGTGAGTAGACCGTGATTATTTGTCCTAAAGTGAACTTTTTGTCTTCTTGTGTGAGGAAAGCAGTTGCTGCTAATGACCGAAGGCAAGGAGGCCATCCTCTAACTGTAGTATGCTGCTGTTTTGAGAGATATGCTACTGCCTGAAATGAGGGTCCCTTATTGTGTCCTAGTACTCCCATTGCATTATCTTTGTCTGTTGTGGTGTATAGAGTAAAGGGTACAGTAGGATTAGGAAGGATAAGTGCAGGAGCTCTAAGAAGAGCCTCTTTAAGCTTCATGAAGGGGGTGTCTATAGGCTTGGTGGGGTCTAGGGGTTCTGAAAGTGACCCTTTTGAAGCCTGATATAGTGGTTGAGCCAAGGAAGCAAACAAGATGAAAAAAGTTCACCACACCTAGGAAGGACAATACTTGTTGTAACGGGTCTGCAAGTCACAGAGAAGAGCCTTACAGTCAGAGGTTATGGAAGGTGTGGTGAGTGTCAGTGTGAGGCCTAGACATTTGACCCTTGGTGAAGCAATTTGAGCCTTAGAGGAAGAAACTCTGTATCCCCTACTATAAAGAAAGTTAAGCAAGGTGGCCATATGTTGTATTGATGTGACATACTAGGGAGAGCAGAGTAGAAGGTCATCTATGTATTGAATGAGTATACTAGGCCATAGGTTTATAGTTGTTAGGTCTTTAGCCAGGGCTTGACTAAAAAAGTGAGGGCTATCCTTGAATCCTTGGGGCAGCACTGTCCATGTTAGTTGAGTGGACTGGAGGGTGTCTGGGTCTGTTCACGTAAATGCAAAAAGATCTTGGCATTGTGGATGTAGGGGAATGGTAAAGAAAGCATCTTTTAAGTCTAATACTGAAAAGTGAGAGGTAGAAGGGGGAATATGGGAGAGGAGAGTATAAGGGTTTGGAACCATAGGATGTATAGGAAGGATGGCTGCCTTAATAACTCTGAGACCTTGAACTAATCTGCAGGCACCATTGGGCTTTAGTGCAGGCAGGATGGGAGTATTATAAGGAGAGTTGGTTGTTTTAAGAAAACCATTTGAAAGGAGTCTACAGATAAGAGGTTTGAGTCCCTTTAGGTGTTTAAGGGCTATTGGATATTGTGACATGCAAGGGAAGGATGTAGGATCTTTGAGGCATGTTAGAATTGGAGTTGCATGGGTGGCATGGGTGGGAGTAGAAGTGTCCCAAACCATGGGGTTTATGAGGGATGGAGGGAGAGAATAGTCAAGAATGGGAGGATTGGGGAGCAAAGACTGAGGTTGAAGTATAAGGGCAGTGGGGAGAGTGAAGGTGTAAGAAAAACTGAGCTTTTGTAGTAAGTCTCTACCTAGGAGAGCAACAGGGAAGGTGGGCATAACTAAAAAATTGTGTGTGACAAAAAGGGTATCAAATTGGCAGGGAATAGGACCTGTCTGTAGAGGTTGTGATGGTTTACCATCAACCCCCACAACGGAGAGTTGTGACTGTGAACATTGGCCAGCAAATTCAGGAATAATGCTATATGTGGCCCCCATGTCAATAAGGAAAGAGTGTTTCACCTGATGTCTAGTGAGACTCGGGGTCCTGAAAGAGTAACCTTGGTGGGGGCTGTGGACCCCAAGCCCCATCAATCTTCTCCAGCAGCAAATCCAAACAGGTTGGTCAATGATGAATCTGGAAGTGAGGCAACTGTTGTTGGTTCCT
>RJWT010028929.1:0-15078 GCA_004365215.1 Cuniculus paca | reverse complement strand
GTATAACAATGTCACAAATTTCTTCAATGATCTTATATCAAAAATACAAATTCAGGTGTGTTACAAAATGTCATCTTAAATGTTTAAACAACCATGGTTAAAAAATAACCGTTTCATTTAGTGTTTTAACATGCTTAATAGTTGGACTAATGTAAAGCCAGACTCTCATGAAGGGATAATTCTCATTAACTTTTATTTCATTTCTCAGTCTGCCCCTGATATTCAGGCAAAATTACAAAAGGCTAAACTTGGCCCTCAAACCCCACAGGGACACCTTCTTAATATGGCTTTTCATGTTTTCAACAACAGAGATGGAAGCACACACACACACAAAAACTTGCTAAATATCAATCTGATCTTTTAGAAGTGACACTCAGGGCTCCTAAAACCTGTAAACCAAAACAAGGCAGAGCTGCTCAAGCCCCTCCCAGACCATGCTTCAAGTGTGACAAGAAAGGACAATGGGCAAGACAATGCCTCAATCTGTAGCCTCCTCTGCAATCTCAAGGGCCACTGGAAGAGTGACTGTCCTAGCTGCCAGAGAGTGGGTAAGCCATCCTCTAATTCCTCACCCTCATAGGAGATCTCGTCACTAGTGGATTCATCACTAGCTGATCTACTTGGACTTGCTGCTGCAGATCGATGGGGCTCAGGGTCCATGGCTCCCCATCAAGGTATCTTTCTTGGAGCCCCGAGACTCACTGAAGTTCTCAGGTAAAACATTTTCTGTACTTGTAGACATGGGGCCACATATAGGGTTCTTCCTGTGTTTTCAGGTCATTGTATTAAGTCCTCAGTCTCTATATTGGGCCAACCTACACAGCCCAAACAGCTAAAACAGCCCAAACAGCTCAAATGGGACCCATTCCATGCAGGTTCCAAACTCTCTTCTTCACACATAGCTTTCTAATTATACCAACATATCCCACACCCCTTTTAGATAGAGATCGTCTCTAAAAATTTAACCTCTCCTTTACCTTCTCCCTCCCCATAGCTCTCATCCTCCAAACACCAATGCAGTGCACCACAAATCCATCCCTGCCTCTCCCTCCTTCCTTTGTCAATTCCATAGTCTGAGACACCTCCAACCCCATCCATGCTACCCATGCTATACCTTTATTAATTCATTTCAGAGACCCTTCAATCTTTCCTTGCACTACCCAATATCCTATAGCTCCCAAACATCTATGGGTACTCAAAGCTATAATCAAGCATCTTTTAGACAATGGTTTTCTTATACCTACACCGTGATCATTAGGATTTCTTTGCATTTACATGGAGTGACCCAGACACTCTCAGGTCTCAATGACTTACCTAGACAGTGCTCCCTGAAGGGTTTAGGGCTAGTCCTCATTTCATTAGTCAAGCTCAGAGTACTTCCCCAGGCTCCTACCTTTCTAAGCCCTTTTAAACTCATGCATGGCTGACCATTCCTACTCCACAATCTTCCTATGTCTCAAAGCCTCCCTCCTCTTGCTGACTACATCCCAGTTCTCTCCTTCCTCTGACACTTATGACAACATGCTGATCTCTGATTTCCCCAACCCTCTGATGGGACCAAACCAGATCCTCTTATATCCCCAGGAGACCTAATATATCTTAAATTTTCTAGGTCCACAGGACTACAACCAAACTGGAGTGACCCCTAGCTGGTCTACCTCACAAAGCCAATGGTGGTCAAGGTCACTGGACAGCCGTCCTGGTTCCACATCACTCAGACTAAGTGGTGCCCTCATGACTGTAAACATCCTAAGTGGTTATCATATCTCATATCTCTCACCTGTCTCCACTTGACCAAGGGCGCATGGCCACAACTTTCAGATTAACTCATGTTTTGTTATCCTACCTGGTTCTTGGTCTTTCACATTGTATTAGTTATTTTTCTTTACTTCAGGATTCTGGGTAATCTTTCCTAAAGACTCCCACATTGTATGTAAAATTGCTTGTATAATTTTTTTTTTTTTGCAGCACTGGGGATTGAACTCATGACCTCACGCTTGCCAGGCAGGCACTTAGGCCACTGAGCTAAATCCCTGGCCCTATTTTATAATGTTTTACATAATAACTATCCCAGTTCTCTCCACACTCAGCTGTTTAGTTAAACATGAGACCCCTCTAGATCTGGGCTCTCATCTCACTTCAGTGACATAATTACAGCCCTCCCCACCTCTAGTCTATAATTGCCAAACATGACTTTACTGTCAGGCCTTACATTTCTCATGCCTCCCATTCTCTCCAGCACAACTCCTGGACCAGAGATAAGTCCTACCTACACTTTCGTTTTTACCGTTTCACATGGGGGAGTAATTGCCTCCCATAACTTCACCCTTTCTAACTCCATGCTCATTTTTTATATTCTTCCTCATCATAGCCTTGGTGGAACAACACATTTGGATCATGGGCACTTTTCCTCTACCTCCACTGGGTCCTTTAATTAGCATAATGACCTACCTCCTCATAACACCTTGCTTTTCTTATTTGTCTCCAATCTAGGATGAGAGCATTTACCAAAGATGGGCTCCTTGTCCTGGCTGAAACGCCTGGTACCAGCTCCTACATGGATATCAGCCATCATCCCGTCAACTCTCCTGACCCCCCCCAACACAACAACCCCCTCCAGCAGGAAGTAGCCAAAGAGACACTTCACCCATTTCTAATAACACAAAGATGGGAATGAAAGGTTTCTGTCCTAATATAAATTACTGGCCATTATGGCAGTGGTATAGCTGGACCATTAGCCCTTCCTTCCCCTTCAGCCCTAATTACAACCTATGTGTGCTGAAATTCCCATGAGTCTTTTACACATCATCAGTGATCACCCCAAGTGCCATTTCCTTCTGGTCAGGGATTGTATAACCCACCACCCCCTCCATACTCAGCAGAGGAAGTGGCTTAACCACACCAGTTGGGCATTCCTCTCTGTGTCTTCAATCCCCCAGTAATTCCTCCCTTGGATATCTCCTGCTTCTCTATTGCACTGAAATACCCTAACATCCAGATGTCCCCAAATGTCCTAGGAGCTGCAAAATCCCTTGTTCTATCTTACCTTCTTTATGGCATGCTGCGCTTGCCCATAATAGTTTCAGAGCTGAGCTCAGTTTCCTGCTGAAGACAGTGCTTTTGCTGGCAAGTATGTTGGGGTCTGGGAAAGTCAAGTCCTATTGGAGCCTTACATGCCTATGTTTTGTTGTTATAAATAAGGAGAAGAAAAAGGAAACGGGCATTGGTCTCATGGCTGCTTCAGGCATGGCAAATGGGCTGACTGGGCAACCTAGTGAGAGAAATCTTGAGGAACAGGACTGTACTGAAGAGAAGTCAGCACTAGCATCTGTTTGTTGGCAATTGCTTGCACACAATCCTGTGAAAACTGAGAGAAAAGTCTGAGAGAGCATGGAAATCCAGACGGAATTGGGGAGAAACTGGAATGGCTGTATAGATTGTTGCTGACATGGAAATGCAGAGCCAGAAATCTTTGGTTAGGGTAGAACTGGAGCAGTTTGGCAAGGAACAAATTAACATGAAGGTGTTTTTGATTGACTGAAGCTGCCAGCCATGCAAATTGGGCCAAAGGTTTTAGCTGAGGAAAGGGAGTTTAATTAGGGGTGTGGTGTACACAAGCTTGGGAAAAAGTATTTCATTCCTGAGGTAAAAGACAATTGGACTGGAATTTTAGTAAAATTTGAGAGTAAGATCTACCAGAAAAGATATAATAAAATGGCCTTTTTAGTTGTTAACCAGGAGGAGAGTAAAGAAAAGACATTTGGGTATTTTTGGAATTTTAGTCAGCCTGACAGATGTCCTTGAGACTTCCATGAAGAGGAGAGGTCAGGTGAGAAATAACTGGCTCTAGTCCCCTCAGAGCTTGATTAGGGACAGGTTATTAGTGCTGGGAGGGATAGGGTGACCTGGCTTTAGTGGGAAGGGGAGTGGTGTTTGACAGAAAGCCAGGGAAGGCAAAGAGGTATCACCCAGATGCTAGGTTTAGATCTTTGGGAGGCAATAGGGATTTTTGTATGAGGGCAAAGAAGGAAAGAAGAGAAAGGCTGAGTTGACAAAAGGGTTCCTGTGAATTGTTTAGCTAATATTGATTAATGGGAAGTAAGTCATATAATCATTAGACCTGGAAAGATTAAAGAACGTTTCAGGTAAGTGATGACAAGAATCTTGGTTGTCTATTGAGATGACTGGTATTTATGTAGACTTTATTAAATCTGGTATTATCATTTAGTTCATCCCTTGGGAAGTATGTAGGCATGGTTTTGATAAAGGGGAATGAAACTCCCAACCTACTGTATGTCCAGTATGATTTCGTGTTCTCCAAAATTGAAGAATGAATTTTAGGAACAATAGAGATTAAGAGCAGAATATATTTATTGAGAGAAAGAAAGCTTCTGTCGGAGAGAGACAGAAGGGGTCCTGAGTGGGTTGCCAAAGACTCTGTCTTTTCCAGGCACTTTTATAGAGTGAAACCACAAGGTGAGATGGGTCCAAGATGGGGAAATCCTGGGAACTCACAAGGCAGCTGGGCATGGGGTTGGACAGAACTATGCTCAACCAGTAAGTTTAATCGTTTGGATAAAATTGACCAAATCAGGGACAAGTGGAGAAGGAAGTCACCTAGCAATTGGGCATACTTAAAGAGCAGTGACTCTTCCTGTAGGAGGTTTGAATGGTGACTCCTGGCTTCCTCAAGGTGATCCATACCTATTTAGAATTTTAATCCCTGATGTTTATACTTAGGGTGTGGTTGCATTTGTTTTGCCTTTTATCTTGAGGTCTGGCCCACAGCAGAGGTGTCTGTCTCCTCCAAGGTTGCGAGGTATCTAGTCTGCACTGGCTTCTTTGAGGGCCCATCCCAGTCTGACTGCCTATATTTCTAACTAGCTTAGCTGCCTGTAACAGGTTTTTTTGATCTGGAGGCCTGGCCTTTAACTGATGTGTCTCTGGTCACAATTGTGCCAAAGAAACAGTTCAGTTAAGTATGAGCCAAATAATAAAATTAACAAGACTATTATGAATATAACCAACAAATGTTTTATTAGGAAGACCAAATAGTAACCCTTTATAAAGAGAATAAGGAAATGGTCTAGGGAATTTTAGAGTCTGATATAACCCTAACCTGACATCTAATATCTTGAATAGCCATAGAGACAGAAGGAACAGGAATGTATTCATAGCATTCAGCTTTTGTAAGCACCAGGGCTTATAGCTTAGTGGCATAGAGCCTGGCTGGCAAGCATAAAGTCCTGTGTTTAATTCCCAATACTCACCAAAAAGGGTAGTGGGGGGAGACATCTCAAACTTTGCAAAACAATGAGGGAAATAAATGGTCATTGTTATTGAAGTCATTCAGGTTCCATCTGGTATTTAGTTGTGACTGCCTCATCCAACTAATACAGTTTTATATCATATTTTCATTGCACAGGAGACAATGAGTGCAGGTGCATCTTTTACTGCTATTCATGAAAAAAAAAGAAAAAAAGAAAAAGATCCTTCAAATTAACCCTGTTAAAATTAGAGACCTGTACAATGACAGCTGTCAATGAAGGAGGTTTTGTTGTAGATATCACTGAACTTTCCTAGGGAAAGTTCTACCTCCTTTGTGGGTTCTGTTTCCCCAGTGACTTTTTCAGGGCAGGTAAACAATTGTATTTTTTATATTTTATTAGCAGTTATAGATGCATATGTACACACAGATGCATATGTCTAATTTTTATTTTAATGTTTCTTTTCTGAGTGCTCAGAGCCAGATGCTGTGTATCTGTATACAAATTGTTAAAACCTAAATGAAAACCTACAGCAAAAAGCTACTTTTGCAATAGAAGACACTATGTTGCTATCAGCTTCATTTTTTTATGTCTATTTGATAGAATTTGTTTGGGTTCATATCACTTCTCTCTGTCTTTGTCTGTGTCTCTCTTGTTCCCTCACTCTTACCCTTTTGCAGTTGCTTCTTTCAGCTCCTGGATCAACATTTCTTGATCCTGGAATTTCACTGACACACCATGTGTAAAGATGAAGACTTGTAACTAAAATCACAATGCCTTACTATTTTCTCTCACCCTCATAATGAACTACATGCCCACTCATATCCCAGATTTCCCAATTATTCCTTATAGACCCAATATGATTTTATCATGTCTGATGCATAGAAATATTTAAATAATTTATTACCATTATCATGTAGATATAGTCTATTTTGAATGCATAACACTTGAAACTCCCCTTGTCTTTTTTTTATCAAGAAATCACAAATGATTGGTCGTTAGGACATTTATGGATGTTATTAATAATGTGTGTCCTCATTTCTTTTCATAGCTTAATTATCAAAGGAAATTCAAAATTTCAAAACCTTCCAATCAAATCTCGGAGCCAAGAACTATATAGGAGCTCTGCGTTAGTCTCTTTCCATCACTGGTACAAAATACCAGATTACTGCAATTTAAAGGTGGAAAAATTTTTTTTTAGCTCACAGTTTTTAGAGAATTTCACTCATACTCATCTGGCTCCAAGGCAGACACATCATGTGGAAGGGCAAGGTGGAGAAAGGTGCTCACCTCATGGCACCCAGGAAGTAGAGAGGGATGGGAGAAGCTGGGGAGGGAAATACAACCTCAAAGGTATAACCCCAGTAAAACCTCTCTTCCGACTAGGTTCCACCTTCTACCAGCACATTTAACTGTGAATTCACCAATGCATCAATCCACTGATAAGTTCAGTATCCCCATAATCCAATCATCTTCTGAGAGCTTCATCTCTGAATACATGAGTCTTTGGGGAGATATTCTAGATCGAAACCATAACACACTCTCCTGCAACAGGCTCCATATTTCAGGAACTTTTAAAACCTAGGCAAATTTTAAGCAAGAGTATATTTTAGGGAATATATTTCTTAAGTACGTTCACTAAAATATGAAACTCTTAAATGTGACATCTGTTGATCAGGATTGATTTCATAAGCAGAAAGGACATGTTAACAAAAAATAATAGCAAGATGTGATTCAGAAAAGAGAACAGTCATTAAATGGAGTAAATTTAGATTGATGAAAAATTCAGTTTTTCTGATTTTTATAACTTTTGCAAGGTTTCATTGAAAACCTTGTTATTGCCTTAGTGTAGGCCTACAGTCCTTCGGGATTCTGCCACTCCATTCTAATTCCCATTTGAACTGCATAGCGATTACAGTTGTATCATTCAAGGTCACACATCAAACCATGGCCAAACAGAGAATACCCATGCCACTAGGGATGCAGTGTAAGGAACTTCTGCCCAGGCTCATCAAAGTTAGGTATACATCACAGTGTAGATGTTAGCAAGGGAAAGGATCCAGGTTACCTTAGACAATACTACCTATTTAAGGTGAGAGAAATGAGGTTAAACAATACTCATTCATTCCTCTCTTATCTGCATGTAATCCAGGCATAGTGGATCATTTTATTATTTCACTAATTATTATTATTAATTATTTCATTATTTCATCTTCATTTGAATGAAACAAAATACTTTGTCTGGATTTTTTAGGGTTTCTTTCACCAATCCCTCATATAGATTCAGTATCTTTTTATCATTTTACCACTTACCTTTACTGGTGGATTCTTTCACTCCACTTTCAGTGATGCTTAGCGTTCTATAAAATCAATTTCTTTCCAATTCTGTTAAGTAATCAAAACTTGTGTATTAAGTGTCTGTAGATGCTGGGCTGTTCATTAACTATTAGAGATGCATCCTTGAATAAGATGCACATGGTCCCTGCCCTCTGTGACCTCACAGTTAAGCATGACATTGGACTCTCGTAATTACTTTTCAATATTGCTCCTCTGTTCTATTAAACAATATGATCCACTCTCACTTTTCCCATTCTTTATTTCCTGTTTTCTCTTTACTTCAGTAATAACTGCTTTGTGTCTTGTTGTTCTATTATGATTTTTTAAGAATAAAGTCGTCAGTGCCCTCTTAATAGGATGGCTACATATCCCCATTTACATCTGGTGCATTATTAAGTGTATGTGCTTTCATTTCAAAAGTGTCCTGGTAATGTGTACAATCACCAGTGCTTCAGTTAAGGATGACTAAGACCCCCTACTTGGCCCTCAATTTTATTGACTCTTCTGTTATTTTCCACACTGGAGAATATTGCATAAAACATTGTTTTCATGACAGAACAGTATAAGATTAAATGCTGACTTATTCACTGATTTTTGGTGACTATAGAAAAATTACTTAATACTACCTAGATATTTTTCTTTCGTAAGAGAGAAAACAACTATACCTACCTTATGATATGGATGCATAAGTTCAAAAGTAAAGATTTCTAAAGTAATGAGCCTACTTGACTAGCACAGTAAGAGGAGACATGTCCTCACATCTAACGTTTCTAGAAGGCCCCATTCAGCTCTGATGCCTTCCTACAGTTTCTTTTCACTGTACTTTGTCTTTGTCTCCTTTTCTGTCAGCTGCTACTTTCTCTCTGTCAGCTTATCTTCTGGTCCTCTGTTGTCCTTGGCTATGCCAGTTTGATTCAGTTTCTTTTGTGTGCCTCCATGAATGAACAGACAAGATGGAGGAGTACTGCGGGAGACACAAAGGCAAGCATAACTGAAAGCTATGTCCTTGGGGTGGTGGATGTTGAAGGCCACGGAGCAGGGAGGCTCAGCCCCAGGCTGAAATGGAACACGGCTGTTCAAATGAAGAGACCCAGAGGCCAGGATACATGAGATTCGGAAGGTCAAGAGGAAAGAGTGAGCCTTTGAAGAAATGAGAAGTGGTAGTTTGCAATCACTCTTATTTTCCATGAGAGATAAAGCTCCATACTGGGGACATTCTGGTATTGGCCATCTGCAGGAAGTAGCTGGGAATTTAGAAGAGATTTCTTTTTCACGGATAAGAAAAAGAACATGGACTTTGAGCGCCTATGGATTTAGGTTCATATCTTTCACATGTGGTTTATAGGGCAAGAGTGAACTTCTGGGGCCCCAATTTTCTCATCTATGCCTAAGAACAAAGATTTTAGAGAAGGTCTGACTAAGGGTTATGGTCTAGGTCTCCTAAAAAATAGTTTCATGACCTCAGAAGAGTTGTAAATGCTCATTCTTCATCTGTAGAATAGGGATAATAACAATGCCTCATAATTACAATGAAGTTGTCTGAAACAGTGAGTAAAGGTTTAGGATATATTATACGTTCTGTTTGTATTAGATTCTATTACATTGTCATTGGTATTATTTCATTATGTTTTGAAATTCAGTCTGCTCCTCTCTAAAATGTAGAAAGATCCACTGCCTAGATGTGTCAGGTGAACTTACTGAACTGCCACTTGTAAATGCTGAGTGCTTAGTGTTCACTAGATAAGTCACAAAAAAAGCCTAAGGCAAAATATAGCTAGGGGTGCATAAAAGTATTGTCATCAACTATATCTTCTTGTTTCTTATTTTAATATCTGCCTATCCAGTTTCCCCTCATCCCCTTAAAATATAAATTCCAGAACGCTATGATTGACTTTCTACTACTCTGCTCAAACACTTGGCACAGTTTCTAGAGCATAGTAAGTCCAACACCATTACTTAACACAAAAATGAAAAGAGAAGTCAGAGACCATGTTCAGTGGAAATAATGGGACAGAAAATCATAGATTTCATGGCTGGTAAGAAGTTGCACGTGAGTGAATATTGCTAAACCTTTGTGGCCAGTGAAATGATAGTTCATCTGAGGTTTTCCTAAGTCACAGGCTAGTAATTTGTCACCAAGTCTGTGTTAGAAATAGAGTTCACCTAAGGTGAGGTCCAGGATCACATAGCTAATCTCTGAATGGAAGCTAGCTTTGGTAATTATGAGCCATGTAAAAGGATCTTAAATTTCACCCTAGAAAAGGTCGTGGAAATCTAAAGTAGGGTTAATTTGAATGATAAACTAAGGAACATTGGAAATCTTTGGTGTCCTATGCTTATTTTATTTATTAGCATATCCCATAGGGCTGAGGTCTTCCCAGGATGCTAACTGGCCATTTGACCTGGGTGATGGTAAACTCAGGATCCTTTGCTCTGTGGATAGAATGGTTTCCTTCTTTTATCCTGAAGTATCTCATAGAAGAGGTCTATGTGAGTAAAAATGTGGAATATTTAATAAAATAAATTTTTTCTGTACCTTAGAGGGCACAATTTGATAAGGTGAATTAATTTTAATGATTCAGTTCTGGGCATATTAATTTAAGAGGACTTCCCTTTTCATCGAGTTGTGACTAGCTTCTTGGAGTCCTCACTCTTCAGAATGCCAGCCTGTACATTAAAAACTAAAGAAATAAGTAAAAATAATCAAATACAAGAAAGGGAAGATAGTATGCTTACTTACATAGAATTGCAAAGTAATGTAAATTTTATTCAGGTTTTGGTTTCTGGGAGAGATTTGTCTTCAGGATTTACTGAAAAAGTCATACCAATTGGTAAAATTATAGATTTCCAGTTTTTAAAATTAAATTGCTTTAACTGATACCTAAGCACATACAAATTTTACATATTATTGGAGTACCAGCAGATGTTTTGAAAAATGTATAGATTGTATAATGTTTAGATCACATTAAACATTTACCGCCTCCAATATTTATCATTTCTTAATAATATAAATGCTCAAATACTTTCTTTTTAGATTTTTCAAATATACAACATATAATTGTTGTCTATAGTCACCTCAGAACTTCTTACCACTATTTAACTATAACTCTTTCCATTTTCCATTCTCCCTCCTATGCCAAGACTGTCTTCCCACAGTCAGGGCCCTTGTGCATCTACCCTGGCCTTTAAAGTTAAACCAGAGAAACTTTTCAAGTAAAAGAAAATGATTCATGTGATGTTTATAATGGATAACATAGGCTATGTTGTTGAAATGACTTTGTGCTGATCTCTGAAAGTGCTTTGTTCTTAACTATGTTCATTCATATAACAGATATCTATCTAAGAATTAAGGAGATGGGATGGACATAGGGTTCTTGCCTTCAGAGAAGTTGAGAATATCATTTCTGGACATTTCTGCACCCACATTCCTTAATCCTGATTTTTCTTCTTTATTTTTTTATTTTGTCTTCTGTCTTTTCTACATTTCTGCTTCATTTCTTTCGCATACCAAAGAGAAATGAATAATCACCTATAAATAAAACAGCTATGTCTATGGTAAAAAAAAATTATGAGGGACTTATTAGCAAAGATGTGTTAAAAAAAAAACTCTGTCTAACTCAGGAAAGGAGCCAAAATAGGACATTCTCAGAAAAATCAGATATGTGATGATGGGAAAAGACAGGAGGGAGGCTCAGGATGGAGATTTACAAGAAATGCAAACCATAACTCACATATGCTAGCTTCCCAAGACGTTTATTGAAAGGAAGCTGGTTCAGGAAGCAAGGGATGATTAACAATGAGCTATGTCATAGATAGATTCGTGAATATGACAGGTTTGAATTTGATGCCACAAACATCCATGGTGGTGATATTATCATCAAGGATGGACAATTGGACTGAAATAGCCATGGAAAATGAACTTGACTATCATTTGTCATGCTCTGGTGAAATATATATATATATATATATATATATATATATATGACAAATAAGTGGTCTGGGATTATGCCTACATTTTCTGACAGCTCACTAAGCCAAGTCTTAGCATGTATCTGCCTATATCATATGCTCACTTAAATGAAAATCGCAAAACCTATGTTGTCACAGGTGTCATATTGAGAGAGACGAGGCACAAGTGCAGAAATACTTTGGAGAATACATTAGAATATCTGCAAAGTTTCTAAGAACAGACAGTTGATACTCAGTCTCATAACATTAAAGACAAGGAAAATAGTTGATAATAGGTGGACAAAAATATTCTCCCCAACTTGATACTTTATGTGGCTTGAATTCAAAATTATATATCTTTTCCTCCTCCTACAGTGATTCATCTCTCATTTTTTTTCTCTCTTGACCTGGTGTCCCTGTTTTATTTTAGGATATTCAATGATCCCTTCCTTTAAATTCCTGTATCACCTAATCCTTCTGGGGAAGACCAGGTTGTTTGCTCATTAGCAGCATAGTTAATGCCCATCTACTGCTTGCTTATGGGTTGCCTCAGTTGGTGTCTTGCATAAGAGCATGTCTCCCAGGATGGCTCACATCCACAGTCAGATCTTGCTAGATAAAAAAAAAATTCCTGACCATTTTGAATTCTGTGGGAAAACTCAAATAGAGTGAAACCATTTGAGATTTCTAAGGAGTGGCTGAGTGATTGTGAAGCCTAAATCACTGTTCAAATTTTCTCTCTGCCTCATTCTATTTTCGAACTCTTCATTTCATAGGTGTTGGTTATTAAAAATATTATTTGTGATCAATTCTATTTTAGCATCTTTTCTAGAGATAATAACCTGTAGGATTCAGTATTACTATTAGTTTTTACTTAAGAAATAAAATTGTCATTATATACCCCAGGCCCCCCTTCCAACTTGCACCCTCCCTCAGCTCTTACTTGAATAAGAAGAGTACTTTCATAGACTTTAACTGTGTTAGGTATAAGGCACCAGTTAACTCTCAAGTATTCCAGGAAAAAATGAGCATTGTCCTTGTTTGTATTAAAAAATAAATGATAAAGTAAAAACTCTTAGGAGTCTTAGTCACCTTCCTGGTTACTGAAACAGGATACATGATACCCAAAATTTAAATGAGGAGAAGCTTATTTTGGCTTATGCTTTCAGTCCATGATTGGCTGGCTAAAAGGCATGTTGGTAGGGCTTCATCAAGAGGCAGCTGGTCATCCCATGCCAACCAGGAATCAGCAAAAGAAAGGAGGAGCCAGTGACAAGAATACAACCTTTCAGGTCACACCCCATTATGCATATCCAACCAGTCCCCACCTTCTAAAAGCAAGGTAGCTATAGAGCCCCCCATGATTCATTCACCTTCCAAAAAACTGTCCCTGTGAACACATGAGGTTTTGAGGCATTCTAAATTTAATCATAACATTCCACTCTGACTCTCAAAATAGATATGTCTGTCTCTTTTGTAAAATGAGCCCATCTCTAAGAGTTACCAAAGTTTTAATAGTTCCAACTTTGCTGAAAAATTTCAAATTATTCTCTGAAATTCAAGGCCAACTCTTAACTGTGAGCCATATGAAAAAGCTAATCACTGCTGACCTACAATGGCACAAGTAAACATTCACATCTCAGAGGTTGAATTAGGGGAATAGAAAGAATTAGGCTCAAAGCAAGACCAAAATCTTGCAGGTCAAACATAAAACCCTATAGTTCCATGCTCGATACTCATGTTCATATTTTTTAACAAGATATGAACTCTAAAAGAGTTTGACACTCTGCCCCTACAGCATTGCCTGTTGCAAACTACAAGGCTTCTCTTGAGAAAGTTTCACTCATTTTCTGTGACTTTCCTCAGCAGACAGTCCATGTTACTCACATCTCTATATGCCTTAGGTCTCCACTGCACTTTTAACTTCACTTTCATAGTTTCATGCACTACCTTCCAACAGACACACTGTCTGGCCTCCCAGGCCTGCATCTGAAATCTGAATGGAAGCCTCCATGGCACCATAACTCTTGCATTCTGTATGCCTAAAAAACCAGCACCTCTTGTATAACATCATTGCTTGCCACCATTTTGAGAAATAGCCAGGACACCTTGGATCATGGATACAGCAGCCTCTGAGTGCTGGAAGGCTGACAACTAAGAAATGAATCTCAGGGAACCAATTCCCTGAGACATTCTTGGACATTCTTGAGCAGAAGGACAAGTGCTCTCTTCTCACTTGAAAGCTCTATTATTCTGAACTGTTGCTCCTGTGAAGTGTGGAGTCTTGCTAATTCCTGAGATGCACTCAGCCATCTTTCCTATTGTCCAGATAAAAAGCACTTTGTTACTTTTTAATGATAATCTTTTCAGTTTCTATGTTCTTTTTTGACCCAACTTTCATTCTGCCAAAAAGGAAACTTTTTATATCTTTTGGTTCAGTCTTTTGCTCCAGATTCTCATGTACATCTAACTGAATGCAACAAGCAGTACCCAGGCTGCAGTCCAAACTTTGAACTGCTTTGGAATTTTTTCCACCAGGTTAATTAGCCCACTGACCTTAAGCTCACTCTCCCACACTGTTTCACAATATGGACAAAATGCACACAAATTTTCTGCCACAGCACCACACATATGGCCTTTAAGTCAGTTACCAATGGACTCCTGTTTGAAACTTAAATCTCTTGAGCCTGGCTTTACTGTCTTTATTTCTATTAGTATTCCTGTCTTTTGAACTCTAACAAGTGTCACACATCATCACCCCTCACAACATTGTATGACTTTTCTAGGCAATTTATTCAACCTTATCCAACGTCCTTTCACCACCAAGTTCAAAAAACTTCTAAGTCACATTTTTAGGTAAAGTCACAGCAAAGACCCCCTCCTACTACAAAAGTCTGTCTTAGTCACTTTCTTCATCAGTGGGACAGAATAACTAACACCTGCAATTTAAATGGAGAGGTTTTTAGTTTTGGCTCACATTTTCAATCTGTGACTGACTTCAATGCAGCAAAGGCATTGTGGAAAGGCCTAAGCAGAAGATAATTATTCATTCTATGAAAGCATGGAGTGAAGGGAGGAGCTGGAACAACAATACACCCTTCTGGGTCATGCCCCCAGTAACTCACTATGAACCAGGCCTCACTTCTCAATAGCAAGTCAGCTGTCATGCCCCCATGGTCCAATTACCTTTCAAAAGCTGCACCACTGAATACATGAGCTGTTTTGTAAACATTCTAGATCTAAAACATAATATCAGAGAACTTTAAAAGAAATCATTTCTTTCTTTTCAACACTGTCACCAGCACAGAGTCTGTTGTGCCCAAAGATCAAGAATGCAACTCATGAGGTCAAAGAAAAGAACAAAGTCAAAGAAAGAAAACATTCAGCTAGCATATAGTTCTGAAGATTGGCCAATATGGGGATGAGGTCACTTTTTCATCCCTTTTTCTTTTTTTTTTTTTTTTGTGGCACCGGGGATTGAACTCATGACCTTACGCTTGCCAGGCAGGTGCTTAGGCCGCTGAGC
>RJWT010028928.1:0-15076 GCA_004365215.1 Cuniculus paca | reverse complement strand
AATCAGAGTGTAAATTAGTGGTGCTTGTCAGAGTCTTCCAATGAGTCTGGGTGGAGGAAAGGAGGAAATTAAAAGGGTAAGGTATGAAACCCCTGTGAACCAGCTGGGAGACAGAATTTCAGAGACCCTGAGGGTACTTTTTGGAGAGACTCAAGGCAACTAAGAAGCCCCCTCAAGCCAGACTGATAAGGCTGACCTTTCTGTGATGGTAGTTAGGGCTCTGTTATCTGATAATGCCATTGAAATACCAGGTGCTAGCTTCAGCCCTTGGGCCCCATCAGTAGAAAACAGTTTCTAAATGCTTTTGGAATGAGAGCCACAGGATTATGTTTACTGACTTCTAAGAAGGGAATGGTAGCTTCCTCCTCTGTAGTACTTACTGCAAATACATAGGATGGTCCTTGGCCTGGGGCAAGGTCTGGTGCAGGCACCCTGCCCCTTGGATGAACAGTTCTTACCAGGCTTTGAAAAGCAAGCATTTTTTAACTATAGCTGTCTGTCAGTAGCAAATTAGAAATAAGCTGAAAGCTGATAGGTCTAGCTTTTACCTTATTTATGTCTGGGACCCCCCAAAGTTTGTTAAAGTTCTCGAGACCAAAGTGAGTGTTGCTATATAAAATCTTCCCCACTCCTTTCATTACATACAAAGAAATTTGCATTTGCAGCAGACTTTCTGAAGATTGGAAGGTGACAGAGAAGAATTATCACAGAGGTGGAGAAAAAAACGACTATAGCCAGTCATCCCTCAGTACCTGCAGGATTTTGGTTCCTGAATCCCTATTACCCAGGGATGCTAAAGTCTCTTGTATAAAATGTCATGTACTTGTATACAATTTACACATGTCAATATACTTTAGATCATCTCTAGATTACTTGTAATACCTTATATATTATAAATGGTATGTAAATAGTTGCTATACTGTATTTTCAGGAAATAATAACAAGGAAAAAGTCTACCCGAGTTCAGTATGGATGCAACCATCATAAGTAACTACAGTGAACATGGCAATAACAACATAACATTTTTTTTCTAAGCATTTTTTATCCAAGGTTGGTTGAATCTGTGGATAGGGAATCTGTGAATGCAGAACCCAGAATTATGGAGAGCCTAGTATACTGAATTTTCCTGCCTGAACTTTTGTCATTTACTGTGTTAGCTGACTTTTCCCTTTTTGTACTCAGTGTCTAACAGTTATACAATTTTATTATCCACAGTACTTGGTATCTTATGGTTTCTATTTCTTAATTTTCTGCCGTCATTAACCAGTTATGCATACTCAAAGCTAGTCTGCCCAGGCTGGGCTGTCTGGATCTCATTTCCGAGCCCCAACCAGCTAGCAGTAAGATAGCTACTTTTGTAGAAAGAAAAGCACCAATGTAACTACTTTTTTTCTCACAGGCTTATCACACTTAGCAAAAACAAAACCAAAAATAAATAAATAAATAAAATAAAAGAATAAATTCAAAAAAACACCACTACCACCAAAATAGTCCAGAATAGTGTGTCAGTGTGTGTATACGTGTGTATAGAGATGACGAAGTAGGGCACAGAAGATTTTTAAGGAAGTGAAAATACTCTATGATTCTATAATAAATGATGCATGTTATTGTAAATCTGTCCAAACTATAGAATGTTCAGCACAAAATGAACTTTACACAAACTATGATCTCTGGATGATAGTGATGTGTCAGTGATGGCTATAACTAATGTACTATTCTAATGGATGTTGATAACAAGAAAAACTATGAATATGTCGGGCAGGCCATAGATAGGAAGTCTCTGTACCTTCCTCTTAATGTAACTGTATATCTAAAACTACTCTAAAAATAGTCTTAAGAAATATAGGTTGTTGGTCTGGGGATTTAGCTCAGTGGCATAAGTGCCTGCCTGCAAGTGCAAGGTCGTGAAGTCGATCCCCAGTACTAAAAAAAAAAAAATAGGATGTCCAGTTCAATTTGAATTTGAACTGAGCAAAAAATAAATTTTTAGTATAAGTATATCCATTATATGGAACATATTTATACTAAAAACATATGTTGTTTATCTGAAATTCCCATTTAATAGGGCATGCTGAATTTTATCTGACAACTCTATATCCTGAGTGACATTAATTCACATAGGCTCCTTCAAAGGTAGAACAGTTATATTCTTTTACTAAACTTTGCAGCTAGATCACTGCCCAGCTTTCAGTCACTGCTCATTGGCAGTTTAGAGTAGTTAAGCAATTTGCTTTTTAATGCAAGGGGCTAGCCATGGGATTTGGTGAGAGTATGCAAAAAAGTTGACCTCTCTCACAAGCTGTTTTTGAAAATTTATACTTTAGGATTAAGCAACTGTTATATTATGAAGGGTTGTATTTTCTAGTGAAAAATTGTATTTTCTAGTGAAAAAGAAATGGTTTAAAAAAGACTGAATAAATTTAAATTTTAATTTCTTAGGATATATTTTTTCCTTAGGATATTTTTGTTAAAAATTTAAAATATATTTTTATTAAGACAAAGTCATTGGCTGGGGATTTAGCTCAACAGCACAAGCACCTGCCTGGCAAGGGCATGATTTCAATCCCCGGTACACACACACACACACACACACACACACACACACTCACCACATAAAAAAGGACAAAGGCATTGTATATGTCTTTGTCTTCATTTAGAGTATGATTCATGGCTTTGTCATAACTACAGAATTCTAAACTTTGATCTAAATTTCTTATTGTTTTTGGAGTCTCATCATTGCCAGATAAAAGTCATTCATATTTCATTGGAACAAAAAAGGCAAAAAGGGAAAAACAAAAGAAGATGAGAGTGGGGAAAAGAAGGAGGGAAACAGTAATTCATACAAAAATAAAGAGAAAAAAAATCAAATGCTTATTGTATTGAATATTTTTTTAAAGAATGGTACTGTGTGAATAAGACCAAAAGAATAATTAAAAATGAATTTTCTTACTTCAACCTGAACTTAAAAATTCAGCGATTCAATTCAGAAAAATCCATTCTAAATTATCAACCATTTTTGAGCACCCATTACAGGCAAAAGTCACAGTACTCAGTGGTATTCTACAGATTGTTAAAAAATCAACTCAGGCACATTAAAACTTTAGTTTCTTTGAGCAGACAGCAAGGTTGCCTCGCCAGACTGCAAGTGGTCCAGGCCTAACTGAAAGGGCTGGAGGAAAAAAAACATTTTTACTTTTGTTGTTGTTCTGTTTTGGGTACCTTCCTCCCCCTATGCTGTGCTGGGGATCAAACCCTGGACCTTGCATTTGCTACTTTGTTAGGCAAAAGTGCTTTACCACTGAACTACATCTTAGATTCAAGGAAAATTTATAAGGTACACGGAGAAAATAAAAAACAAGATATTTGGTTAAAGAGGAACAGTAGCCTAGACTTATTAGAGGTTGCTGAATCCGTTATTGGTTTCTGATTGGCTCAGTTACTCTGAGTTGGATTTCTGTTTGCCTATGTAGAAATTCAGAACACTGGCACCAACTCAACTTAATAGCTTCCCAATTAATTTTTTTATCAAGATAAAAAAATATTGTTCTTTTAAAAAATTATTACTAGTGTTTATGAGGGAGAGGAACAAAGGAAAGGAATGTAATCATTAATTAGCTTAAATCAAAAGTGGAGTAAAACATATCACAAAAGGGACTAAAACTAGAATAACAGTTTACATCCAGTTGTTGACATCAGGAGAGGATGTGTCTTGAATGAACTCTGAGCATCAAAGTCTAAAACAAGGCATTCGAAATATTCAAAGGAGACACACAGCCTGAGCAAAGACACAGAAGTGTTGGAAATCCAAGGTCAAACTAAGGTAGCACAAGGTAAGAACAAACATTTTAGATAGCACAGTAATAATCCCATACACTTCTAGCAATTAAAGATGGAAGAATATGAAGACAACTCCAGGGCTGGAGGTATGGCTTAGTGGCAGAGCGCTTGCCTAGCCTAAATTAAGCTGTGAGTTTACTCCATCTCCCCTTCACACACATACACAAAAGACACCTAAACACAACCATCTCTGACTCCTTTTATTAACAGAACAGGCTAGGATTATATACATAAACGTATGTATGTTACATACATACATACATACATACACACACACAGATACACATGAACAGATTTTTCTATTTTTTTTCTCATTGTTGAAACTGCCCAGTGCAAAAGCGCTTTAATATCTTTATGCTGGTTATACCTTGAGCTCCATAGAAACTCTGCATTTGGGTTCTGGGAACATCTTCCATGTGCTTTTTGTTAAGTAACTTGTCAGAATATCAAGAGAACTGAGTTATAATGCTCACCACTGGAATGCTGACTCTTTAGCTACGTATGCCTCCCAGCTACAATTTCATGTTTTTTAAAAGGCTAATCCAGGCATTACATTATTGTCAGTGCCTCCCAAATTATTCCTTGCCAATTATTCTGCTTGTTTTCAAAGGTTCTCTTAGCACAGGTATTTCCTGTTTTATTTCAAAATTAATGATAAATGATAGGCTTTTGAAGGTTTAGAGAATGAATTGTGTTCCAAGAAACATTTTTTATTATTGGATAGGCATTGCCTAAAATGTTCCAACAATTTTCTTTCTCTCAAGTTGAAAGGGTAATTATTTTTTCCGTAGTCATACATTCTTGAAGACTTAAAGAATATATTTTGAGAAGTTCATTCGCAGAATATATTTTCAAAACAAACACATCATGATATTCTTTCACAATGAGTAAAAGTCTCACTTTTTATATTCAGTCCTCAAGCATTGTCTTTGTAATCTGTACCATGCTAGTATTTAATAATTTTAATAAGGCTAGTGCTTTTATTCTTCTTAATTGGCAAGCAAACTTAGGAGAAATATTTTTTAATTAACAAATACCCACCATGTTAGGGAGGATCAATCCATCAATTTTTTCAATACCAACATTGCTAGTGATAAGATGGTTGGTTTCCTTTTACTTCTCTTTTAAGAAAATGATAGTATTTTAAGCAATTTTAAGATCAGTTAAACAGTCTCCTTTCCAGTGTTAAAGGTTACCACTGAAAAGCCTAAATCAGGGCAAAAAATATTCTTAGAAGTTATCACTAAGAAAAAATAAATCCACCATATTCTCTTCAATTACAAAATTTAGTTTTGTTCTTTCTTTTGGGTTAATCACGAGGAAGGCTTATTTTCCCCTTTTTGGGTCTTCAGTCTTTCTTATCCCTCAAGTAGTATGAAAACTTTCACTTTCTTTGCCCTGTTTGTGACTGGTGCCTCCTTTGACTCCAATTACATGTCCCTAACCATAAAATATGTTCAAGATCAGGAGGCTCTTTTTGGCCCCAAGTGAATGTGACTAGTGATCCCTGCAAATCTGGGCAGAGAACCAGAGAATCACACCTGGCACTGTGGTCCTGTCCAGCGTAGATGAAAACAGGGCATGCTGAACTTCAATTGACAATGCAGCCAAGGATGCCTGGCCCTCCACACAGCTTTGTTCTAGTTCTGAAGGATCCCAGTGACCCACAGCCACACTGAAGCCTGAGGCAGAACTTTTTTCCTCTGGGATACTGCCGCCGCTTCTGGGATTAAGCTGCTAACCTTTTGTTCCTAGTAATTTTTGGGCCACCACTTCTAAATTTTTTCTGTATATGGTTATGCATGTGTGGTACATACATACACAAATGCATACATAGAGGTGCTGTAAAAAAGTAAAGTTCTTAGTTGGGGATGGTGGTACATGCTTGTTATTCTTGGACCTGGGAGGCAGGGAGATTAAAAGTTTGAAGCTACAGAGACCCTGTCTCAAAAAAAAAGAAAGAAGGAAGGAAGGAAGGAAGGAAGGAAGGAAGGAAGGAAGGAAGGAAGGAAAGAAAGAAAGAAAGAAAGAAAGAAAGAAAGAAAGAAAAGAAAGAAAGAAAATGTAAACTGAAAAAAATTAAGAGAATAGAGAATATTTTCAGAATTTCATTGTGATCCTGTGTTCCTTGAGTAGCCATCAGAAAATTTAATACATTGGTAATAGTGATTTCTTCACATGCACAGAGGTTATTGAACTGCTTGTCACAACCACCTGGTGGGTTGGCGGTTAAGTTTACATGCTGAGATGTAGGAGAAGTAGTAATGATTAAAAAGACATTTGAGTGCTACTCTTGCCTCTGGCTGGTTTACTTTGGGCATCACAAATCCTTTTTTTCGGGATCTAATATTTGGGAGTATGCTTGAGAAAACAGAGCTTCAGGAAAAGCGAACAACAACCTCCTTTTGGCTGACTCATCCTGACTTTAAAGTAGTATGTCTTTACTGAACATGAAAAAAGTTCAAAGTCTGCTTTTATTTTTCTCATATTTCTTATACAGAAAAAATTAATACTGTAACCTATGTATTCGTTGACCTCTTGCTTTTATTTCACCGGAATAAGTATAGCATCCTTTTGTCATGAAGGAAAGCATGATATATACCATCTCTCTTCTTTTTTTCTTCAGTGTGGAGGATTGAACCCAGGGCTTCATGCATGGTAGGTAAAGGTTCTACTCTAAGCTTCATCCCTAGTTCTGCGTTTTCCCTTTCTTATAGTCTTCTTGGTGTTCCTTTAGTTGCACAACCTGCAGAAGTAAAAAGTTCTTACTCATTTCCACTGCCTTGGTCTTAAAGCATATAGGTAGGAACACAAGATTATTCTGTACTGGTAGGACTGTGTCTCAGAAAGTACACACACTTGGATTAGAAGATATAGAAGACATGTAACTTCTTGGAAGTTTGAGTTTTCCCTGGTAACATGGTGATAATTCCTGCTTATGAGGTCTTCATTATGATTAAAAGATATTACGACTATAAAACTAGTTGCATTGTACTTAGTACATAGTGGCCACTCTTGCACTTTTCACAGGTACGTGAGTGTAATTAGCAAATAGGTCGGCTCTATTCTCAGTACAATTTTGAAGTGCAATTTTATTTTATTTTCATTTTTATTTATTTTTGCCTTTTTGAGACAGGGTCTCACTGTACAGTTCAGGCTGGCCTTGTGCTCACTTTGTAGCTCAGGCTGGTCTTGAACTTGCAACAATCCTCCTGCCTCAGCCTCTCAAGCGCTATTTTAAAAGTGCAAATTTTGTTTTCTCCAACTTCCCCCTCCAGATCCTACTGCTAAATTATTTAAGAACTGATGGACAGGAGCTTTCATGCTACTTTCCAAATTGCCAACCTTTGAACCTGATAAAATTCAAAATCTCACATTCCATTTAGGTCATGCAGCTCACAACCATGGTTCCAAAATACCTCATGGCTTTACTTTCCTGTTTTCCTATAGTGGTTCTCTGTAGCTGCAGCAGCAAGAAAACCAAAAGCTGTCTGAGTTCCTGCTCAGTATTCACTGAACCTGTTCTCCAAACTACAGGAGCACTCAGAACATCTGGAAAGCTATTAATCAGATAAATGCTGATTCAGTAGCTTACCACTAAGTTGTAGGTGTATCCTACACTGAGCTGGACTAAATCAGTATCAACTCAGATAAAGAAGAATTTATTTTTCCTTTGCTTCACAGAAGAAATGATTCCATTTTCTTCTGTGTCACTATGTATAACCTCAGTCCTCCTGTTCTGATGACTAACCCTGTAGGCTTTTTCCTAAAGCCTTTAGAATCTCAAATTGTACTGGTTCTCAAAATACTTTCTATGGTTTTCATGCTCCTCTTTCCTCCATCTCTTCTGTAACTTTGAATTCTGTATTCATTCTTATCTACCTGGGATGCCTTCCATTCTTCCCCTCCAACAAGGTGTATTGGAAGACCGTCTGGATTCTTCTCTTTTAACTATGGTCAGTGCAGCCACTTTCCCCCTCTTCCTTGATATTCCTGCTGGCCTTAGTTGCTATAGCAATGTCTTTTCTGGTTCACTGCCAACGACATTGGGTATCTACTGGGAGCTGGTTGCCTGGCGAGGCTCCACCCTGGTCTGTCTTTTCCACCTCTTGGCAAGATGCACCCCAGGGTGTGGTGACAGAGGGCTTTGCTGTTGCCATCCCCACTGCTCCCAGCTGGGCCTGCTAAGGTTGCCATAGAATTGGGCTGCTAAGTTCCAGTCCCTGACAGGCTGTGGAAGTAATCAGGCCTCCAGACCCCGGCTGGACCCAGCCTAACTACGAGGGTGGTTCTGTATGACTGATGTGCATCTCCCCACAGCCTGAGACATGGGGCCAGGGGAATGGTTCTCTACTGCAATGTGCCATAGCACATTGCTCCCAAGAGATGCCCAGAAACAGGGAGTAAGAAAGTCTGTCTCCAAGATTAAGGATGCTTTTCTTATGACTCATGGATTATCATCTCCAAGAGACTGATCCCACACTTCTAACTCTATTCTTGCTAAACTAAAACTGGCAAGATGCTGCCTGTGAGACCTCCTACCTTTCTTTCCTCGCACTTTTCAATCTTACCTCACTTTGAAGTAAAACTCACCATCTCTTGTCTAAAACTTGTCTCTGATACCACACTTCTTTATATTTGTCAGTAATTTCCCTCATTAGCCAGGATTGAAAATATGGCCTAATGTTGTCTTTCCTGTCTTCTCCCCACACACCAGCCTTTGACTGATATATTTTAATGCCCCCTTTGAAATGTGTCTTTTCTTTTTTTTCATTGACTGTATTGGCACTAAGTCACAAAAAGAATGTGTACAATATATATTTTATATATCTATGAAATACCCTTATGCAAAAATATATAAAGATAATACTTGCTTAAGGTAATAATCTCAAATTTTCAATTAATTTTCATTGCTTAAGAAACTCATATCAGGGCTGGGGGTATAGTTTAGTGTCTAGCTTGCTTGAATCCTTGGGTTTGATCCCCAGCACAGGGGAAAACAAAATCTTTAAGTCAAATCTTTGGATTTCACATTAAAAACTCATCACATTCCAGATCTTGGTCACATCTCTATTATTCCCTCACTATTTCTTGGGAGGAATTCATGGCTTCTACCAATCAGACCTCCTTACTGATTCATTGTGATTGAGGTCTACCTTTCTACTCATGGTTTTGTTCAACCCCTCCCACTCCTCCACTAGGCCTTCTTTCCCCACTTGGTTTTCATCTCAGGTTTAGGTCATGCTTCATTTTATTTCCAGGTCTCTGGTTTACCTGATTCTTTTCAGTCCTTATTTCCCACAATGCGTACATTAGTTCTTACTACCTATCTTCTATTCATTTTATTTTGTCCTTCTACTTAAGTGTACTTTATGACAATATTTTCTTTACTTAGATTTCTCTGTAACAATATGTCTCTACTGCTCATTCAGGTCAATATTTCTGTTTTGGGTCCCTGATTAACAGTTTCAGCATCACATGGGAACTCGTTAGGAATGTAAATATTCAGCCCACCCCATCAAATAATGGGGGTAGGACAGCATGTGTATCTTAACAAGTCCTATAGGGGATGCTGATGTCAGGATGGGGGAGACAAAAGACAGTGGTCATTAACCTCATCATCACTGTATCTTTCTTTTTCAGTGGCCCACTCTCCTCTACAGAGAGCACTTCTTTTCCTGCCTTTAATTAGCCCACATTCACTCTGCAGAACCTGTTTCTTATCTTTAATAAATGCAAACCCTCGCTGCCTTTTGCATGTGTCTTGACCAATTCTTTGTACGGGACAAAGAATTGTCTTGATTCTAAAAGGACCCTCAGTACCCAGAACCCTTGTAACAACTGTATATATTTTGATCATGCCTCGTATTTTCCAAGGAAACTGCAAGATATTTGAGACTTTTCTCTTTCTGATGGTGTGTATCTGAAAGTTTTAGAAAACTTTAATCCTTCATTGTATACTTAATAACCAATAACTTATTTTTACCCTTTTCAAAAAGTATTTGAGCCAATTTAAAAAGATGATAAAATGGAAAGTCAGAACAAAGAAAAGGAGTAGGAGACATAAAGTTTACCATTAGTAAACCATAAAGTTACTAATAGTAAACCATAAAGTTTACTATTGTTCTCAGAGTATTTCTGAGCTTCCTGGCAGCAAGGAAAATAAGGAAGTTAATGTTTTTCTTGTCCTGTTTCTTCTAGAGAAGATCAAATCTCAAATGAAATTTCCCATGTGGAACCTTCTAGAGGGGGCACTTGGAGAGCTAAATGATAAAATCCTGAGGAAAGATTTCATCCCATACGCACCAATAGTTTTCACATGGCTGACTCATGTTTGTTGTAGACATTGTGCCAGTGCTTAGCACACAAGAAGGAGAAGTTGTTTCTCAACATGTAACAAGGATTCACTAGGCTATTTTTCATAATTTGGTGGCTGGAAGAGAAGAGTTAATTTTCTCCAGCAATTTTCCAGTCACCAAAAAAATAATGCGGAGTCTTGTCTTTCATTGTAATCCATTTCAGCTGGACCATGTTGGAGATAGGAAAAGTGTGAGATGGGTACACCATTATCCAGAGGAAAGAGTAAACATCTAAAAAGGGGCAGTACTGACAGGTCCTAGGCTCTGTTGATTGGGTTCAAGGTCAATGAACTTGAACAAGATTAGTTTAGACTGTAGCACAGGATTTCACATGAAGTAGAACATGAAGGCATTGTGGCTAGAATAAGAAGATAAAAAATCCCAAAGATTAGCCACATCTCACTCCACTGCTGTCTATCATGGAGAACAGTTTATAATAAAGGGCTTTTATTGTGGAGATGGGGTACTTTTATTTGGGGCTTAGTAATAAAGGGCATGATAAGGCTTTGAAATTTGGAATTTAAATCAATAGCATTGCGTGAGCTCAGGGTTAATTTTAGATAGGACTTGGATGTAAGTGAATTTATCTTAAGGATATCCCTGTTCACTTTAGACATGGTCTTCAGTGTGTATAACTTGAATCCTGCTCTCTGGAATTTGACAAGTTTATGTGGGTTCAATTCTCAGCACCACAAAAGCAAACAAATGGAAAGACAGAGGCTGGAGATTTAGCTCAGCTAAATTGATTGAGATCAATTTCTGGTACCCCCAAAATAAAAAAAATTTTTTTAAATGGAAAGACAACCTTAAAACCATGGACAGCAGTTAGGGGAAGCGAAGAGTTACTTTCTTGGCTATAGAGTAGTTTTTCCCGTCTTTCTAAGTCATCTTGCATACATCTTGTTATAGTCCTGAAGACAGGACTATAACAAGTCTCCAAATATTGAGAAGTAGTAAGAAAGATCACAAAATTTAGAATCAAGATTCCAGATTCAAGCCAGATGTCATGTCACATGCCTGTGGTACCAGCTACTTGGGAGGCTGAGGTGGAAGGATCAGTTGAGTCCAGGAGTTGGAGAACAACTTGAGCAATCATAGTGAGGCCTTCTTCATCTCAAAAAAGAAAAAAATTCTAGATTCTGTCATTTACCTGGACCTCACCAGATGAGATAATATATGAAAGTGCTTTGGAAACTGAAACAGCTATGCAGATCTGTTGCTAGTTTTTCAAATATGGCCAGAGTAGCTGATTTTTATTTACCTTTAAAATTTAAATAGAATTCATAACAAATTAAGAAGTGAATGTTATCTGAGGGGAATTATTTGTGCACTTCCTGATTTGAGCCACACATTTCCCATGTCTGATTCCATCCTGAACCCAGTTCGCATGGTATTGTTTACTGAGTGCCTGTTGCCTGCTGGTGCTGTGCTAGGTTAACAATCATTTCACATCTGGGCATATTATAGCACCAGTATGTTACATTCTTTATCCAGGTTCTCATGAAATATTAGATCTTTTTAGATGTGGCTCTCAGAAAAAGAGGAGAGAGAAGAAGAACAACAACAAAAACAACAACTGACTGGATTCCTAGCATTTAGTCAAACAAGTTACTAGTATCATCTTGTTTAATCATCTTGCCCTGTGAATCATTCAGTTACAGCTGAGGAAATAGAAGTTCACAGTCTGTAAGTGAGGTGCTCACAGTAATTCTCCTGGATTTGAAACCCTTTCTTCCTGGAGACCTATGTTTTACTGCCTCCCAGAATAGAGCAGTGACGAAAACTGTCACACTCTCACTTCCAAACCAATTAATGCCGAATTTTTGGAAAATTTCTTGTCTTTTCCAAAAATTAAGTACTATACTGGAAAGAAAGTAATCTATGTGGTTGTTCCCTGACAGATTTCTAAGGTGATTTAAACTTAGATTGTATTTAAATGGAATAAGAAACTTTCCATAATACAGAAAATTTTAAAAAATCACTGACTGACTACATTATTTTCTCTAAACTAGCATTTTTATTTAGATTTCCTCTAAATAAAAAAAAATCTCAGTTTATCATTCCTTCATCTTTCTCTTACATTCTTTAAGACACTATCTTTATATAAAAATAAGACGAATTTTTTTTCATTCTGGAATGTATTTGACCTGATTCTGTGGAAAAAATGTACAGAGTATTAAGTATACTTTTTCTCCCTAAGTTGTGCTTGTTATTTCCTACCTCCCAGTAAAAGTAGGTACATAGCTTGCAGGTCCCAATATAAAACTAAAAGTCAGATCTTGTTCAAATATTTTTCAAGACGCCAATAAGAAGGCATAAACGGGCATGCTGGGCCCTGCTAACTGAGGCTCTGTGTGTGACTGCACAGCTTGCAAATTCCCAAAGCCAGCTTTTCCTCCCAGTAGCTTTGCAGCTCCAGGGACACAACACAGCAAGCACCTCTATTTAACAAAGTGATGCATAGCCTCAGCCAGCAAACAACTGATGTTCTCCTGCTAAGGCTTAGTGTTCTCCTGCTAAGGAATCCTACAAGATATTGCTACCAGAGCCACCTGCCTTATCCTTTTCTTCTGAAATAAGAACTCAGACAGGTGTATAATTGCTGCAAGTTATGTCCTTGTTAAAAGTCATTCCAATGGGGTCGAGGATTTAGCTCAGCAGCACAAGCGCCTGCCTGGCTACCCAAGGGGGGAAAAAAAGGTTATTTGAATGTTTTATTTTAGTCAGTAATCATACAGAACATTTTCAGAGGTAAATATACTAAATTAGAAAAACAATGTTGATTTTCTATTTTATTTTTGTGTGTATCCTTTTTGCCCAAACAGAATATCTTTGGTCTATAATCTTAGTGGCTATCTCTGCTTAGTAGTCTAATAAGGGGAATAACAAATAAGGAACCAAAGCACCTAGACCATGAAGGAGGAAAGCGCCAGACCTGGGGGATGTCTGCTTCTTTGTATATTCCACTCACCCACAAATTAGAGAAGCACAGAGAGAAATGGGAAGGTGCAAACCTAGAACAGGACCATTTCCTGTGTGGAATTCTAGTACTGTACAATAAAGGTTTAAATATATCAAAATTTGTAAAAGATTAAAAAACTCTTTCAATAGTTAGAACAATTGCATCATTTAAAAAAAAAAGTAAAAGATCACTTACCTTGCTAAAATTTTGACAACTAATGGGTAAAGATTACAAAAAGTATTCTACCTCTTCTTTCCCCTCAGATTTCACATAAGCTTTCACTCAGAGCCCTAAAAATAGGACAGTGGAAAAATTTAAAAGAAAAAAACAGACACCAATAAGAGAAAAATACTTAAACAATAATTTATGGAGCTCTAAAAAATAAATAATCTATCTGGTTTAAAGCTTTAAATGAAGTGGTTGGGTTCTAGGGTAGAAGAAATGAAGAGAAAAAAATGCCATAAAAATGTCCTTCCTTTGAAATGAATTTCATATGGAAATTGATGATAGTCAACTTGCTTTGTTAAATGTCACCTTGGGAAACAAAGATTACATTTGAAAGTATAGAATAGATCCAATAAGATAAGCAGTGGATCAAGCACTGTGTTATCAAATTTAGTGAAAGAAGAAATAAAAGGGTATATTTTTGAAATAAGGAACAGAAAACTGGGGGAAGGATTAGCTGCATTCTAAAACATACTGCTCAGAATAAAAAGCTAGCTTCAGATCATCCATAAACACAATTTAGGAATAAATTCTAGCAAAAAATATTTCTTGAGGGATAGGTTATATATCAGTGCAGGCATATAGTATAGAAGCATGGCTCAAAGTACTCAACAAAAATTGAAGTTAAAACTGTAAATTAAACTGAATTAGGTAACTCAGAAAGACAGTGTTATGCTTTGTGTCTAGGCAGCTCCCCAAGCCTCATGCAGTCATGGAGGCAGCTGAATCTAGTGTTTGTGATTGGTTCGTTGTCTAGCACTGGGATTGGTGGTGTAAGTGCTGCACCTACCCAGGGGCAGAGCTGGCATACAATGTAAGTGGGGGAAGAAGGCATGTTTCTCTTTCCTCTTTTGCTTTTCTGCTCTCATTGCTTGTGGGCTGCCATGAAGGGCTGTCCCTCAGCCACGCCACCCTGCCTTGGAGCGAGCTGAGTATGGACTGAAACCTCCAAAAACCTGTAAGAAATAAACCTTTCCTTTCTTCACATTGGGCATCAGGTATTTTGTCTCAACAACGAGAAAAAGGTAACTAAGACAGATGGTTTTCTGAAATTGCTGTAAAACTGATTTAGGCCAGGCATGGTGGCATACACCTGTATCCCAGCAACTGGGAGGCTGAGGCAGGAGGATTGCTGTGAATTTGAGGCCAGCCTGGGGCCAACCCTATCTCAAAACAAAAAATTGAATTAAAAGTTCAATCTGGCCTTTAATAGGCAAAATTAAATGTTTTGGTTAGTGATTCCACTTTCTTTGGATGGATGCAATACTTAGTCTATAAATACTCATTCAAAAAACTTTCCTTGAACATGTACTTGAGTGCTGGGGAATAGGTTAGGCTTGCGAATGTGCAGGTGAGTGGGGCAAGTGGCATACAAAGATGTAATAAAAAGACAAAGCACAGGACATGGAAAGAAAAACCTTACTCAGAATAAGATATGTGAATGCCTATGTGGAGGATGCTGTTTGAGGACTTTCACTTGTCTCACCTAAGTGATTGGATAAATTGTGTAGGACGAGTGGATTTTGCCAGTGGGGAGTACAGATGTGGTAAAAGTGGTAGCAGGAACCAAGTGCAAGGCACAGGGATGAGCAACAACATATTGGTGGTGTGAACTTGGTAACACAAGCAATCTGCTATTTTTGGAACATGATTTATCAGAGACTTAGGGAATATGGTTTTGATGCGATATGAT
>RJWT010028927.1:0-15064 GCA_004365215.1 Cuniculus paca | reverse complement strand
ACAAAGTTTAGGTTTGATTAGATTTAAAGAGATCCAATTACGGAATTTGCAGTCAACCTGCCTTCTCCTTACTCGGGAAGGGCTACTAACCACAAGGGTTAGAACGAGGCATCAACTTTTCTTCAAATCGGCAACGTCAGGCGGGCCCCGGGCCCGCACCCGCAATCCCTGCTACTCGGGCGTTAGGGCCGGCCTGGGAAACAACTGGAGAGCGGCTCAAAACAAAGCAGCGGTGCTTTCTAGGAGGCTAAATATCTACCCTCCAGAAGCCGACTGATAATTGGAAATAGAGACTCGTGAAATGGGTATTTCTAGGAAGCACTAAGTGCTCCCAAGAAGCAGGGTTTTGCCTGTCAAGCGGTGCCCTTTCTCCCGGTAACAAGCACACCGAAAATTTCGAGCTATGGAAAGACTACGACTATAAAGCTTCAGCTGTTTTACAAACTTCACCTTAACTTCTCGCGACCCTTTCGACAACTCACTCAAACACCCACGCCGTCCAAGCCCCGGCCAACCTTCCACCCGCCCGCATCAGTTTCAGCGCGCTTCCTCGGCAAACTTCGCAGCGAATCCGTGGCCTCCTCACCTACGTCTCCTCGTCGCCGTCGACCCCACTCATGGCCGTGGCTCCCCCAGGCCCTCCTTCCTGAGTTGGCCTCAAGCCCTCTGCTCCACCGCTCGAACCTGCTCCGGCCAGTCCCTGGGACCCGTCCTCCGGTCCCTGCGACCTGTCCCCGGGCGCCCCTCCAGTCCCCAAAGCGCGCAACGGCCAAGCCTGAAAATGGCGGAGAGCGCCGCCGCCGGCCGCAGGCGAGTGCTCCCGCGCCTGCGCCGCACTCACCCTCTGGCGTTGAGCAGAGCTCCTAATGTCACGCGAAGCGTTCGTCTTCACAGTTGGGAGTGTTTCCCTGTCCGGCCTCCTTCCTCCTCCCGTCTCAGTCCCTCTTCTCTGAAGGTACAGCCGCCATCTTCCCTTGAGAGCCACAGAGCGCACGCCCTTGCGTCACGACGCACTAGCGTACGGCGCTACGTCACGCGCGCCAGGGCCGCGGGGCTTTGTAGTGTTCGATCTGCGCATGTGCGTAGGTGAAGCGCTGGGCTTGGCAGGCTCCCCACGCTACTCCGCCGTGCGCTCCCTTTGTTCCGCTGGGAGGCGAGTACGCTGCTTCCGGAGGAAGACTGTGGCTGGGTCGTTTGCGGTCTTGATGTTTACGTTATTAACTACCCCGAGTACGCGCAGAAACACGCAGTTCTACCAAACTTGGATACGCCGTTTGTTCCCCGAGGTAGAGGTTAGAGTAAAGCGTTTGGCCAAGCCCACCAAGAGTCGAATGATGCCAACTTGTTAAATCTGTGTTTTCAGCTCAATAGTGAAGCATGTGGCAGAGTCATGCACACAATTACAATTCTTACATTACCCGATGTTAGTGGTACAACTGGATTATCCTCCTTCGTAAATCAGGAGTGCCAGGTAGGGTGACAGCCTCACTTTGGAAAACCCATTTCACGGCTTCTCCTAAATGTGAGTGTATGTTCAGCCCCTGACCCAGAAATTCCACTCCAAAACGATTTTGCGTGCACACACAGAAGCGTGTCCAAGAATGTTTATAGCACTCCATTCGTGATAACCAAACACTGGTAATCCAAATGACCATGAGTAGTTGAATGGGTAATTGAATTGTATGGGGGCCGGGGATTTAGCTCAGCCGCCTGAGCGCCTGCCTGGCAAGTGTGAGGTTGTGAGTTCGATCCCTCGTACTAAATAAATAAATGAATAAATTGTGTTAATAGTCCTGCTGTGAACTTCTGCACAATAGGAAATAACTTGAAGGAATATGAGACATTATTAACTCAGGCAAAAAGAAACCTGGGCAATTCCATTTATATACGTAAGAATACAACGGCTTAGCCTGGAGTAGTGGCTCACACCTGTAATCCTAGCATTTGGGTGGCTGAGGCAAGAGAGTTTCCATAAATTCAAATCCACTCTGAGCTACCTAGCAAAACCCTGGGGTGAGGGGCGGGGAGAGTTGTCAAGCAAGCTCTCACCTCTCCCAACATTTGGAAAGTAATTTGAAGGTATGAATTAAGAATTCTGAAAGTATTGTTTGTGACTCAATTATGCTCCTCTAAAAATCTATCCTAAAGATAGTCTCAAAAATGTGAAAAAGACTTGTGTACAGACTTTTCATTGAGATACTGATAGAAAAAAAAACAGGAACAAATTCCAGCAGCAGAAAACAGTTAATGACACATCATACATTAGAATACTATGCAGACATTACAGACTATGTCTACGAAGTTTTTAATGATGGCATTGGAAATGCAATAATCTAGTTTTGTATATTTGCCTAGAAATATCTAGGGAGGGCTGGGGATCTAGCTCAGTGGTCTAAGTGCCTGCCAGGCAAGCGCAAGGTTGTGAGTTCAATCCCTGGTGCCGGGGAAAAAAAAAAAATATCTAGGGAAATATATAAATGATGGATAAAGAACACCTCTGTTCTTCAGATATTATACAGGTTTTGCTTTGCAGTCGTAGTGTTTCGTTGTTTTGTCTTTTTGAGATAGGGTCTCACTGTGCAGTTCAGGCTGGCCTCGAGCTCACTTTTAGCCCATGCTGATCTCAAACTTGAAACAATTCTCTTGCCTCAGCTTCCCAAGTGCCAGGATTACAGGCATGAGCCACCACACCCACCAAGGTATGTATTTTAAAAACAGTAGTAATACAATGTTAAAATATTTATTAAATATATTTGTATATGTAGCTAGTTACACTGTCTTGTTGATTTTTTAATATATCACACATCATTTGGTAAGTCACTTTTTTTGATTCTTCCATTTGTTTGGACTCAATTTAGAAGTCACTAGGCATTAATATATATAGAATGCTTCACCTCCCCTGGTGTCAAGAAATTAATTTTCAGGCAAGCACAGTGGTACATACCTGTAATTTATGCTACTAACAAGACTGATGCAAGAGGAGCTCAAACTTAAGCCCAGCCTAGGCAGCTTATTGACTTAGCAAGACCCTGTCTCAAAATAAAAGAATTTTAAAATGGGCTGAGGATACAGCTCAATATAAAGGCTCTGGGTTCAATTCCCAGTACTGCAAAGAATAATAATAGTACTAATTTAATTTTCACTTCCTTGATTCCAGGACAGCAAGGACAATCATAAATTTGGAAATAAAAAGCAAAGACTTGTGAAAGCAAGAATTCTACTCTAAGCTAGCAGATGTGGCTGTGTCTCCTGCCTAAGAGTCTGGTGAGTGTGGGAGTGAAACAGCAAAGCTAGCACTCAGTCAACAAACCATTCATTTATTCAACAAGTGGTTATTGCCCTGCCTTTCTTCAAACTCCAGGCACAGAATAAACCAGGCCCCAAAGAGTTCCTCCCAGTAGAAGAGACAGCTCCAAAGTAAGTGTAGGACCAGTTGGCAGGAACCCAAGGCAGAGGCAGGTCAGTCAGGATGGAAGGCTCAAGCAGGTGACCTGTGCCTTGCAACTGAAGACTAATTTTGTCATCAAAGTGCAGAAATGGGTCTATCAGACCCATGTATATTCTTTAGAATATTTCTATTGATGAATTATTAATTTTAATTTTATGAGTTTTATTATATTAATAAGTACTTAACAGGGAGAAAAATCACACAAAGTATTGAGTTCTTAATATTTATTGAGTGTTTATAAAAAAGCATCAAAATTTTTAACATCAACTGATTTTTGATGTACTAAGTCCAAAAAAGAACACAATTTTTTTTTGGTACTGGGACTTGAACTGCACAAACATTGTGCTTGCCAGGCAGGCACTGTACCACTGCTCTGTATCCTCAGCCAACACAAATTCTTATATGAACTACAATGAAAATACCAATAGTACTTTACCAAAAAAATCTTTTCTTTCTTTCTTTTTTTTTTTTTTTTTTGAGATGGTTTCACTATGCAGTTCAGATTGGCCTTGAACTTACTTTGTACCCCAGGCTGGCCTTAAATTTGCAAGGACCCTCCTGCCTCAGCCTCCTGAGTGCTGAGATTACAAGCATGCACCACCATGCCAGGGCTAAAAAAATAATCTTTACTTCAATTATTACACCTAAGGCAATCTACATACATGACAACAACATGTTCCATACACATGTATTGCTTATACTGACAGCACATGTGTTTTGCTTTCCTGGCCTTTTTGTAGGATATACTTGACATCTCAGTGGTCTTGCTGTTTTGTTAGGTTCTTATTGTATTATATAGTATGTAGTTAATAGAAACATAAAACATCAATAAAATAAAGTATTAAGTTCTTAATATATACTGTGTGTAGAATAGACGTCAACATTTTCACATCAGCTGTGTACTTGGTTACAAAACCTAAAAGATAACATCAAAAATAAATTCCTGGGCCAGGGATTTAGCTCAGCGGCTCAAGTTACTTGCCTGGTAAGCATGAGGTTGTGAGTTCCATCCCCAGTACAAGAAAGAAAAGAAAGAGGAGAAAGAGAGAGAGAGAGAGGAAGAAAATGAAATTCCTGTATGAACTACAGTGATAATACCAATACAACTCTACAACAAAAACAAGCTTTGCTTCACACCCAAGGCAGTCACCACACATGACAACTGCTTGTTCCATGCACAAGTATCACTTATACTGATAGTACATGTGTTTTGTTTTCCTGTCCTTTCTTGTAGGGCACAGTTGACATCTTTTTTTGTTTTCCTGTTGTAGTAGGACTTTGTGATGCCACGCCTGCCTGGTCACCTGTCAGCTCAACAGTGTGCTCCATAATTTTTCTGTGCAGTTCCCTGGGCAGAAACATTTTGTTTTTCCTCTGCTGTAAATTCTCTCTTATGAGCTTCAGTCCCAAGGCCCTAAGAAGTTTCTCTGTGGTATTTTGCACTTGGTATTTTCTTTGTAAACTATCAGACTATTTCTGCTACACATGTTTAGGATCAAATAAAACAACCAATAGCCAATGCTTTTTGTTTCAAGCAACATCATAGTTTCTGCATAACTCATCAGCAACATCTACTCCACCTTTGGTTTTGCTGTAGATGGTTTCCATCTCAGGCTTCTGTTTTGTCAAGGTTTCTCTATCAGTGTTGCCATCATGGTGGAATGTTGACATCAGCAGTACCAGGTGGTTTTTCTTTGGAATATATAAGGGCAATGTTATATCTTTCTGCAACCCAAAGATTATATCCATTTCTCTGCTTTGAATTCTCAACATTTCATTCGGAATTTCTGTGTACAGTTCCTGGCTAGACAACTTGTGCTCTGTTAGCAAATGTAACAAGAATTGGAAACTGGTACACCAACTGTTGAATGTCACATTCTAATTAGTTTGGGAGATGGGAGCTACAAGTCTGCTCACAACATCATTTGTTTTATTACTGTATGAGTAAGAAGCGGAGGCTGAGTTCAAGGATAAATGTCTAAATTAAAAGCATAATGTCTTTGCATCTATAAGGCATAAATTTTTACATCATATTTTGACCCATTGCTTTCTAATAAGTCTTTTACATTTCTGTGATCACCATGAGAGATCCTGCTAAGCACAGCAGACCTATGAATGCTTTCAGTTCAGCTAGGGAGGTGTCATAATAAATACATTTTTTAATATGGCTATTGGTGCATAGAGAACATTTTACTTGGCTTTCATCCTTTGTGTATTTCACAGCATGTTGTAGCATTTTGTCTATTACCATTTCTAAAATTGAATGGTATTGCTGGCATTCTGTCCAATATCTTTCACCCCTGCCAAGACCCTCACTATATTTTCAGACCTAGTTCTAACATCGGATGATTGGTTGCATGATCATTTCATGACATTTTTGACTAGTCAAATATGTACTCACGTTGCTGTTTTCTTGATCATCTGAATCAAGGAGGTCTTCATTCCCTGTGTCTGTCAGTAGATTCTTGCTCCATTTCACTGTCATAGGAACTTTGGCTCACATGGCCAATGTCAAAGTCATTATCATCATCATCATCATCCACTCTTCTATTAGGAAAGCATGTATTTTACTTTATAATAAAATCGCCTTCATCATTCATGCATGAGTAATCTGATGATTCACTTTTGACCTCCAAAACTTGCAAATCTGGTTTATCATGTGCCGTTATACTGAATTGTACTTCTACCAGAAAAATCAAAAGAAAAATTTTTTTAACAAATCCTGGAATAGTGTGGGTCTGTTGGACCCTCTGTGATGCTCAGGTAAACATACACAAAACAAAGTTATATGGAGCATATAAACAAAGTTATATGAAAAATCTCATTTTGCCACTTTTGCACATGTGCACTCACCTTGCCATTTGTCATAACAAGTGAATAAACACATAGATTGCTTCCTGTATCCGTCAGGGAAAGGTACTGCGATGCACCGCCAGCTCTGAGTACACTAAAGTACAAATTTACAGTAGAAAAGTAAGAGATGATGGGCCCACTGGACCCAGTCTTAAACCTAGGGTTTAGAAGATCACCTATGAGTTGGCAAGGAATAGGAGAGCTGAATGTGGCTCAGCAGTAGGGAACTTGCTTAGCTTGTACAAGATTCTGTGTTCAATACCCAGCACTGTAAAATGAAAAATAAATAAATAAATAAACCAGTCAAGGTCAGGTAGAGAAGAAAAGTGCAACCAACTGATTGTTCTCAGAAATTAGGCCAATAAGAGGTAGAAGGGGCATTCACATACTGTATTAAAGTATCCTTGGAAACTCTTCAAGTGTGTAATTGGAAAGGCAGTCTAATCAAGAGCAAAAGCACTTTCCTCCCTGGAAAATGGGTTTTTTAAAACACTGATTAGGAGGTAGTATGATAAGCTGCTAAATTAGATATAAATATATAGTCAGGGAGGTACTGGGCTCTCAAGAAAGCCAGCAGAAAAAAATAAAAGACATCAGAGTTGTGGCTGGAGGCACATCTGAAGAAGTCCAGGCCTTGAGATAGAGATGCAGCAGCCAGCCTGCATGCCTCCCTGAGGGATCTGCAGTAACTGGAATCATACTATAATAAGCACCACCTGGCCCAGGAAGTCCAGCTAGCTAGGTGGACTAGGTGACCAGAGCATCAGGACCCATCCTTTCTCAAAGATGTCTTTGTTCTTCCCAGGTACCCTTGCTATGTGAATCATTTCCCTATTGGATCAATATTAGCTAAGTAATTATATTTGTAATCCTATATTATAGATTGATGGGGGTTTGACCCATGTTGTACCCATATTGTGACTTTACATATAAATTATTCCTGACGAGGGCCTCCATAGGACCCCTCCTGTCTCTCAGGAGCTATCTCTCAATAAAACTTTCCTATTCAGTTTTGTTTTGTTTTTTCTTTTTCTTTTTTTTTTTTTTTAAAGAAAGAGTCTCACTATGTATTTCAGACTGGCCTTGAACTCACTGTGTAGCCCAGGCTGGCCTCAAACTGATGTCCATCCTCCTGCCTCAGCCTCTGAAGCTGGGATTATAGGTGTGTGCCACCGTGCTCAGCTTAATCTTTCCTACTTTTAACCTCCATTGATCCTTAAAATTCATTCTTTGATTTCAGAGGACATGAACTCAGCACATCTGAGATCTAGCATGTTGGGAGTTATATTTCTCATATATCAGTAGCAAAACCTCTTAAACACACTACAAGTGTTAAATTGGCTAAATTCTATATTGTTTAGAAGTTCACACACATGGTCTATGCAGAGTGAAATATACAGCAAATGTTGAAAAATGTATTACAGTAAAAGACACATTACCAGTAATCCCTGTCTTCAGATGCACTTACTCTGTTCTCATCAGTTTCTGAGCAGTTCTGGACATCCTCTTTCATGGGCACATTAGTTGCACTGTTGTAGCTACCTTGATGCCCTGCAGTGCTTCAAAGTGTTTACATCTTGTGATTGTTTTCACTTTGGGAATGGACCAGAAGTCACACAGTGCCACCAGATTTGGTGAATAATGTGAATGGGGACACGAGAATGTTTCAGTAAACCCACCTTTCTGATTTGACCCCTCTATGGGGTTTAGGTACTGTGACAGTTCCTCCAAGGACCATAAGAGTTAAAAAACTCGAGCCGGGCGTGGTGGCTCACGCCTTTAATCCCAGCACTCGGGAGGCTGAGACAGGCAGATCATTGTGAGTTTGAGACCAGCCTGGGCTACAAAGTGAGCTCAAGGCCAGCCTGAACGGCATAGTGAGACCCTGTCTCAAAAACAGGGCTGGGGATCTAGCTCAGCGGTCTAAGCGCCTGCCCAGCAAGCGCAAGGTTGTGAGTTCAATCCCCGGTGCCGCAAAAAAAAAAAAAAGTTAAAAAACTCCACTGCCTGATGGGAGTGGGGCAGAGCCAAGCTCCTCATTGGCAGGAATCAAACCTCAGACTAACCCTTCAGTCACACCCCAAAACAGAATGTTGAAAACCCTCAACATCAAGGACCCTTGGGGCATGAGCTCCTCTCACTGGCTCACTCCCACCCCGTGAAGTATACTTTCAGTTTCAATTCAGTCTTTGATCTTGTTGTACCTTTTGGGTGTTCCAGTCAGTTCTTAGTTCAGGACATCCAGAACCTGGACAAGACCCCCGATCAGGTAACATTTTCTTGGTAAGCAAGCCAGAGGAAAAGACCCTTTTTGGAAAGACATTCTCTTCTTTTGTTCTGTCTCTGTTTTTTGAGACGAGGGTCTCACTATGTAGTATAAACTGCAATGAACTCCCTAGGTAGCCCACGCTGGACTCAAACTCAAGGCAGTCCTTCTCCTGAGGGCCAGGATTACAGGTGTGCGCCACTACACCCAGGTCTGTCTGTTCTCTCCTATTTGTTTGATCTGTGTGTTTCTTGTCACTCACTGTGGGGACATGTTAGACAGTTAAAAGCCATTTGGGCATCCACAATTTGAGGAGTCCCATGACAGGATAACTCAGTTGTGGAGTGGGGAGCATTTTAGGGTCTGCTGGGCACAAGACAACTTCCACACTGCATGCAGGTCTGTGTCATGTGTGTGACCTGATGTTTAATGTGTCTTTTCCTTGTTACCATGGTTTTTGCCCATCATGACTATTTCATCCAGGTGGTAGATCTACTCTGGGGCCTTGAACTAGCATCTCTCATTTTCTGCCTTCAAGGATACTCTGTTTCCACTTGTCCCTTGTGCTTCCTTCCTTGGAGCACCAGTTTACATCTAGATAATTGTAGGCTCTGTTTTTGTTTTTTTTTTCCCCCCTTTTTTTATTTAGCTAACAGAAGTGGCTACAAAACTTACTCTGGGACAAAAGCATGAAGTCCTGACTCCCTATCAGATCAGGGCTATATTTGAGACAAAAATCATTTTATAGTTAACAGGAAAATGGCTCACCAAGTACCAGGGCATGCTCCTAGACACCCCTAAGATTACTATAAAGATTTGCATTCTTGATCCTGCATCACTGATGCCTACAGGCCTACAGGTTAGCCACTCTTGTGAGCAAGTGTGATTTCCCAAACCTATATGAATAGACAGGACATCAGTGACTCGCCGTTCCAAGACCTGGAGGACAAATGGTTCACTGACAGGATCTCTGTCCAAGGGGAACATCAAAAGGCAGGCTATACAGCCGTGCATTCACAGCAGGTCACAGACGCCAATCCTCTACCCTTGGAACTGTCACTTAGAAAGTAGAGCTTACTGCACTGACTTGGGCATTGAAAGCAGGAAAAAATAAGAAGCTAACATTTACACAGATTCCAAATATGTTTTCTGCTGCTACATGCCCATGCAGTGATCTGGAATGAAAGAGGGCGGTCAATTCACAAATAACCATCTGTAAAAGATAAGCAGGAAATTCTACAGCTCCTGGAAGATGACCCTTCCCCCTGAATGGGTTGCTGTCGTTCATTGCAAGGGGCAGCAAAGAGACATGTCTAAAGTCCTGGGAAACCAAAAGGCTGCTAAAGAGGCAAAAATAGCACCCTGGTTTCCAGGTCCCGAGGAAAGATTAAAACCAATTTGCACCCCCAAGAAGATAAATGGGCTGACAAGGAAGAATCAAATGGGGGACACGGTGGTATTTGGGAAACAAACTAGTTCTTCCTCACGAGACACAATGAAGGCTATAAAAGACCATGATTTTTCTCACATTAGAAGAAATACTACATGGAGTGTGGTCATTCAGATTTTCATAGGACCAGGACTAGCCGTGACCACCCAACAAGTCTGCCAAGCTTGCCCTACCTGTGCCCACAATTCCACTGGTAAGCTCAGTCTACCTCCTCTGTTAGAGTCCGTATGAGGGAGAAAAAAACAGCAATTGGACTTTACCCACATGCAACCATGTGGAGAATTTAAACAAATAATTGGCCCTGATTGACACTTGCATGGGTTGGATTAGGACTCCCTTATTCCCCAGAGAAAGCTAAAGATAGCAGTTTTTTTTGTTATTTTTTTTTTTGAGACAAGATCTGCTATGTATTCCAGGCTGGCCTCGAACTCACAGTGACTCTCCTGCCTCAGGTGCCACCACGTAAGTGTGCATCACCATGCCCAGCCTGAGAAAATAGGTTTTCCAACGTGTTCCTCAAAGAAATCACTCCTCGCTTTGGATCTTCCTGTCCCTTCAAATGATAATGGATGATTTTTTTTTTTGTTGGTACAGGGGATCAAACTCACCACCTCATGCTTGCCAGGCAGGTGCTTAAGCCGCTCAGCTAAATCCCCGACACAATGATCTTTTACCTCTCACATAACTAAAGGGGTAGCAAAGGTGTTAGGAATAAGATACTAACTTCACTCTGGATGGAGACCTCAGTCCTCTAGAAAGGTCGAAAGTACCAACCAGACCCTAAAACGGACTCTGGCAAAACTTTGCCAAGAGACTTCTGGGCTATGGCTGTAGTTACTGCCTATGGCTCTCATGAGAATTGGAAACACCCCAAACTGGGTGAAGTAGAGTCCATAAAAATTCTGTAAGAGAGACTTTTTGTGTTTTCTGACATGGTGATAAATCTTGAAGCCACTAAACTTCATAGTGTCTTATCAATCTGGGCCAAGTCCAACAAGCTACCTAACAATATAGAAATAAGGTCCCACCAGCTCCCACGGGACCACTAAGGGTCTGCCCTGGGGACCAAGTGCTTCTTAAAACCTGGAAGGAAGGGACTCCAGTAGATCAGTTAAGACCAAAGTGTAAAGGCCCCTTCCCAATTATTTTAGCTACCCCAACCACTGTAAAATTGGAAGGTATGGACAGCAGGATTCACTTCTTTAGGATCAAGCCAGCTCCACCTGATCCACCCAAGATGACAACCAGACAGAAAAGACTGAATGTACTGTTGAGAACCTCAAGGATCTCTTCAAAAGGGTACAAAAGGATCCAACCACAGATAAGCCGTCCTCTAATGACTATAAATGATCATTTCTAAATTCTGATATAATTTTGATTGCTTTAACTGATGATAGTTAACTTTCACCCTTTTTTTTTTTCCCGGCACTGGGGATTGAACTCACGACCTTGTGCTTGCCAGGCAGGCACTTAGGCTGCTGAGCTAGATCCCCAGCCCCTGATGATAGTTAAGATAGTCTCTCATTTCTGATCCATTCAAAAGCTTTGTCCAGGATTTACTACAGGGAGACTTGTACTTGGGAGAAAGTGAGACTTTCCTCAAGCTATGACCCATGAGTTACCCCAACGTAAGCAGGTATTTTACTTTAGGTTTAAGATTTCTGGTCTGCATTCTGATTTGGTTATTTTGTCTAATCTGACTCATTCTCTGGTGCTACAGTTTCCTTGTTCCATCATGATCACTACATGGCTTATAAAATCTAAAATGTACCTGCCACTTGCCTTGATTTTTTTTTTGGTACTGGAATTGAACTCACAACCTTGTATTTACCAGGCAGGCGCTTGTGCCACTGAGCTAAATCCCCAGCTCACCCATTTCTTCTTGTCAGGGCTTTAGGGCTTTATCTCTGAGATTTATAGGTTGGCTAAGAGGAGTCTTACAGAAAGTCAATTTAAAGTTAATGATTAAGGAGATGTGTGAGTATCTAGCACTGCAATATACTGACCCTAGAGTGAGAATATGAAAAAATAATTTTGTTTCATTTTGTTTTTTGTGACAGGATCTCACTACATAGTTCAGGCTGGCCTTGAACCCACAGTGGCCCTAACAGCCTCCCAAATGCGGAATTATAGGCACGCAGCACCACACCAGCAGTGTATGTTTTTATATATTAAATGCAGTCAGTCCCCAGCTTAGGAATGAGTTCTGTTCTGGGAGAATGTTCAAAGTCAAATTCATTTGTGAGTCCGACAAAGTGGGTCTTACACACCTTTGACACAGATACACAACATACATCGCTCTGTGCCTCCTAGCAGGCCCCTCGGATCACCTCTGCTCTTCCTCCTGCTTCTGGACATCCTGCACTCTGACTGAGCACTGTCACACTGTGCTCTGAGCACAGTGGCACAGCTGTGACAGTGTCCAGCAAACCGGGGCGTTACTCGGTGAATTGTTCGCATCTACAAATGTTTCTGATGAGGTCCACTTGACAGTTTCTGACAGTTCACAACCTGACTGTCCCTACGTTGGGGACTTGCTGTAAGTTTTCTTTTAGGTTAGGCAGCGCCTCGCCCTATCATCTTCTTTGCATTTTATTGAAGGTAAGGAGAGGCGGCTATCTTGCTTTCAAGCACTCTGACTTCCTTTGTGCTGTCAGCTCTCTGTCTGGTCCTTTTAATTGCTCCCTCCAGTAAAGCTTTAACTCTGGTCAGGATTAGCCAGAAAACCCAAGGAGGCCCTTACTCTACTTTCCCTGCTTACAGACCACCTTTGCCTACAGTGTTACCTATGCTTGGTATCCAGCCTGCTATCAAACCCAAGATTTTTCCTTACCTCCTTCCACTTGAAAGAGTTCATGCTCTCTTAAAGTTCACTAATCAATTCCTAGCCCAAGACTGCTGGACCTACCTCTTTCTCCTACCTGGACCACCCAGGCATATCCTGCAGTTCTGACTGAATTCTCCCTAAGGAATCTTTACACCCTCATCTCTTCTCTTCTCTTCTCTTTTCTCTTTTCTCTTCTCTTTTTTTTTTTTGTTTTGTTTTTTGATTTTTGATTTTTTTGAGACAGGGTCTTGCCTTGTAATTCAGGCTGGCCTTGAACTCACTAGTAGCCCAGACTGAAATTGTAGCAATCCTTCTGTCTCAGCCTCCTGCAGGTGTGCATCACTACAGCCAGCTACACCCTCATTTCCAATGAAACCTTTACCTCCCAGGCCTTATTTCTCCCTCCAATCCTCTTATGCAAGTCTCTAAGTAAGGGACTCTCTCATGCAAGGGAAATTAAAACCACTTATGACAACTATGTTTCTGGACCAGTATTTTCACTTCTTTGTCACTCAAGCTGCAATCTGAATACAGGCCATAGATCACCCCAAATAATTTCACCACAAGTAACTTCAGCCATTAAAGTGGGTAATGTCACTTTTCTGTATCTTAGCCCACAAGTCTACATGCTATATTCTTTTCCAGCACAAGTTTCTCTACACCAATCTGAATCTGTACATACTTCAACAGACCTATCCACACACAAGGCAAGAATTCCACCTTCAGTCATGGAAGACAATCTCCCTCCCAAGTCCTGGACCTCAGGTCTGAGAAAACCACTGCTAGCTCTATGCCAAACACTAATTGCCAATGTATTACTTCCTTGTCAGCCATAGACGAACGGTTTTTCCTTGATTAACACAGACAATACTTCTTTCAAGAAAACAAGACCTAGGCTGGGTATATAGCTTAGTGGCACCTGCCTGGCAAGTACTAGGTCCTGAGTTCGATTGCCAGTACCAGAAGAAAAACAAAACCAAACCAAACAAGACCCATGGTACATCTCAGCCATAATCTTCCTCTTTTCAGTCATTAACAGGAATGGCATTTACAATTCAGTTTTTAATTTGAGACAGGGCCTCCCTATGCAGTCCAGGCTGGCCTTGAACTTGTGGCAATCCTCCTGCCTCAGCCTCCCAAGTGCTGGGATTACAGGAATGTGCCACTATGCCTGGCTACAATTCAGTGTCTTCAGGGAGCTACTAACACGTTCACAATTGGTATACATTATTTGTCCACCTTTGTCTGGCAACCTGTGTTACTACCTTAGGTGTCCCCCACAGCAATCAAGCCCTCCTATGCCTTCCTTCCAACTGGACAGGTGTTGATACTATACAATAGCTTATTTAGCCCGATAAACAAATTGCTCCAATCAGCCTTCCATGATTCCCTTTTCTGTGTCCATCTTACTAAGAAGAATGATTACTCTGATTTTCCTCTTGGAGGGCTTGGAGACCACCACAGGAATAGGAACAAGAACTATGGGGTAGGAATAGCATTGCACACCTTCCACAGCCTCTGAGCTCTTTGAAAGCCTTTTCCAGCTCTCCACCACCTTAAAAATCTTAGCTCAAATAGGTTTCCTAGTCTTGGTGGCCCTCACAGAGCTCTATCTAGATATGCTGATGGGCTGGGGATGTAGCTCAGTGGCACGGCACCTGCCTGCCAAGCGCAAGGTCCTGAGTTGAATACCTGGTACAAAAAAAGTGTGCTGACTATAGTACCGGGGGGTCTCTGCATGGCTTTGGAAAAACCATGCTGTTACTGTAACAATGAACCAGGTGCTGTCCAACACGCTGTGCATACCTTCAGGAATCCCAATTATGGGAACAAGAGCCGAATAGTTGGTTCTCCTTCTTTGGCTCATAGCAAGGATTTTCTTATGTTTAGACCCTGTCTACTTGTCTCACAAAATTTTTCTCTTCCAAGATCCAACGAGTCCACCTATATACGATGATTTGATAGGGATCCCAACCTCTCTCAACCATGGAAGACCCCAACTATTCCCCTTTTCACTCAGCCCTCAGAGGTGGCTCAGTCTGTCTTACAGCCACCTCCAATTCACCCAGTATCTCACTTGCCAGCCAGACTGTGGTGCCATGCTTAAGTACATCCCAAATCATCAAATCCTACCCAAGAGCCACCAACTCTCCTTCGCCCTTAAGTCAGGGTGAGTTCCATAATCCCCTACAGGCAGGAGTCACAGCCACTCTCAGTTGG
>RJWT010028926.1:0-15073 GCA_004365215.1 Cuniculus paca | reverse complement strand
AGATCCCCAGCCCTGGTGTTTTTGAGACAGGGTCTCACTATGCCGTTCAGGCTGGCCTTGAGCTCACTTTGTAGCCCAGGCTGGTCTCGAACTCACAACGATCCGCCTGTCTCAGCCTCCCGAGTGCTGGGATTACAGGCATGAGCCACCACGCCCAGCTCTAAGCTGCATCTCTTTGAAAACACAGCCCACACTGGACTACAGGACAGAAAACACTGTCCATTGTTGCCATTCACTTCCCTCCAAGATCCTGTACCATAGTCCCCTGCCAATAAGCAAAACTTCACCTGGAAAAGGCTGATGTAACCAGAACACCATGTACTGGTCAGGTCTTGCTAAATATTCCCTTAAAATGTGAATTAAAACTGGGCATGGTGGTGCACGCCTGTAATTCCAGCACTCAGGGGGCTGAGGCAGGAGGATCACCATGAGTTCAAAGCCAGCCTGAGTTACATAATAAGACACTGTCTCAAAAAAAAAAAAGTGAATTAAAATGTTACAGGGAGAAGAGAGGAAGAAAGGAGAATTCACTTAACATTCTTTTAACTACTGACCAAAGATTTTTTTTTTAACTAAAAAAACTTGGCTTTCATTATCTCATTCAAAAAGCTCATGGTGCTTTTAACATAAAGGTATAGTAGCTTATGTATGTCAAGTCTAACATAATCATAACTTGCCCATCTGCTGATTTTAATGTAACTCCTTGCGATGCTAAATGACAATATGTTTGATAATTCACCCTACACTCCTTTTTTTTTTCTTTGTTTTTTGGTCTTTTTGAGACAGGGTCTCACTATGCAGTTCAGATTGGACTTGAGCTCACTTAGTAGCACAGGCTGGTCTCAAACTTGCTCAATCCTCCTGCCTTGGCCTCCTGAGTGCTGGGATTACAGGTGTGTGCCACCATGCCCAGCTAACCCTACACTTACTGATGTAAAAATCATTTTAATGTCATATTGAGATGCAAATCCTTCTGGCTCTGATTTCTGACTTCTTTTATCCACTTCTTTTAAAAAGTACCCCCCCCAGGGTCTCTAAATTCTTCCGCATCACAGGGAAAGCACTTTCTAAGGCATTTCATTCAACTTCACAAACATAGTGTTTCCCTTGAGGGAACAAAACTTGTCTGAAAACAAATGGCTGGACTGAGTTTAATGCTGTTATTTTCTAGGAAGCATAATTTTTTCTTTGTTCTTAGTGTTCTACCTTTCAAAATTAAATTTTCAGCACAAAAACTGCTGAGAACACCTATTTATCAGCACAAATAATCTACTGACTTAAAACTCAAAAACAAAAGGCTAGAGAACTCATTTTATGTGGCTTTTCCCAGTCATCCCCCAGTAGCAAGACCTTTCAAGAGAGAACAAAACCTACACTCAAACTTTAATTCTCATTCTACACATATCCCAACCAAATGGGAACTATCAACCATCTAACAAGCTAAGTGAGGTCAAACCAAATAAAATCTTTTTAGCCAATGTACCTCTTCTGAGATGGGGATTTTTCAATTAAAAGTGCTTTGATGAACCTATACAATGAACAGATAAAATTTGACTTCATTTTTTGGACTAATTTATCTCTTCCCAGTCACAAGAGTGTCTAATTCACAGACAAGAACACAGTTACGGGGGAGAGAGTGTAATAAAGTTAACTGTTTTATATATCCCGAGGCATAGACAGAACGCCAGAAAAATTCGAAGAGACTTCCAGTATCTTATAAGACTGAGACAAAGAACTTTCAAAAATCTGTACTAGGTAAACAAACTGGGGCTTATGAACAACAGATTCTGCCTTAAAGCAGTAAGATCCGTCAACGTTAAGCCCCACGCCAAAGAAACAGGTCTCACTCCTCAATCCCACCTAAGAATCAAGAAGCGTAACTTAAAATCCACTGAAGATGTGTCCTCAGATTTCTACAGCCTTAAGCTAACGCCCAGGTCACCTCCAAGGAGAGGCTTCGGTCCACTCGCCGCAGCTCCGCGGCCGTCAGCATCCCCGCCCATCCTTCTGTATCACTTCTCCAACTCAGGACCGCAGGCGGCCCCAGGAAGCCGAGCAGCATCGGGGCATGGGCAGGGGCCGCCAGTGCTGGAAATGAAGTTTGCTCTTTGCTGTCAGCCTGGCAACTTTTCAGAGGCGCCCCGCCCCCACCCCCCACCCGGACACTGCACGCAGGCCCCAACCTCGCAGGGACGAGACGGGGCAGACGGAGGACCCCAGGACGCGGCGGGGCACACAGACCCGGCTCGAGGCCGCCCGCTGGCCTCGCCCGGGGCCCGGGAGCCGAGGCCAGCGCCACGGCCGCCGCTGACGTCTGCAGCACGGACGCCACGCGCTCCTGCGCGTCTGGGGAGGCCCCACGGCGACGCCGCACTCACCTGCCCGCGGCGCCCGGCGGCTCGGCCTCGCTCGCCCCGCGGCCGCCGGTGCCGTCCACTCCCGCCGCCCGCCTGCTTACCTCGCCCCGCCCCTAAGAGGCGGGGCCTGCGCCGCACCGGAGTCTCGGCCCGCCCTGAACTCTCGCGAGCCCTCCCTCCTTGGCTTCCGGGCGGCCAGACTGTCTCACGCGGCCTAACGTCACACGCACCGCGAGCGGAAGTGACCTTTTGCCGTCAACCCCTGCCCCGCCCACCTTCGCAGTGACGTCGGAAGGAACTCGCGGATTTCGGGGGTCTCCTTGCGTCTCCTGGTCCTCTTGACTCACGACAATCCAGGCCGCTCTGAAGAGGAGCTGAGAGTTACTCACATGTTTCAGGTGCCATCAGAGTGTTCCCCAGCTTCTCAGTCCGGCAGTGCAAAGTGTATCGGCGCTGGAAGGGACGAGGACATTAACCCCAAACCTGCGCGGAGGCGGGTGGTGACTAGGTCGCTCAGTGATGGTGTGGAGGCCTGGAAGCCGGTGTGTGTCTGACCTCCCTTATTCCACGACCTGATTCTGGAGTCTTGAGAGAAATTAAAATTTGGAAGTGGGCCGGGGATTTAACTCTGCGGTGTAAGCGCCTGCCTGGCAAGCGCAAGGTGGCGCGTTCGATCCCCGATACCTCAAAAAAAAAAAAAAAAAAAAGAGAGAGTTGGTTAGGCCACAAAATAAACTTGGCAGCGGAGATAAATAACTTGCTTGAGTTGTTTTGGAAATTCTGAAGTTCTGACCCTTGGGCCGTGTCATTCGGACCAGAGAATTACAGTATACCCATCACAGGGGGCCACCGTTCAGGACCCCAAGCGTGTGCTTGAAGCTGAGGACAGTCCAGAGAGCTCACATGCTGTTGTCTCTATGTGTACACACATACCTGTGACGAATTTTAACGTAACTTAAGCACAGAGATTAACGACTCAAGATAGATCTTACCAACCTCATCATGTGATTGTTTTCTTTCCGTTAATAAGTCAAGAACTGTGACCTTTTTACTTAAAGGAAGCACTTTACAATTTCTGTGTGGCATATCCAAATTGCCAAGATTCCTACTCTAGCATTTTGGGACTATTATGTAAAATAAGGGTTAAACACAAAATTTCACCAGGCTACTCAAAAATGTGTTGTAATTTAAATTTTACAAATTTAACAAGTATGAATTATTTCTAAATTTTTCCATTTAATATTTTTGGACTGCCTTGACTGTGTAACTGAAACCATGGGAAAGTGAAACTGGATAAAGTGGGAAGGAACTACTGCGTTTGGAAAATTGCCTTCCTGTAGGATGGATGACTCGGGGGTGGCTTTGGGAACATGGTGCAGTTTATGTTGGGGGGCAAAAGCAAGCTAAAGAAGAGGAACCACTCCCAATTCTTGTAGATAAATATATCTCTAATCTGAATATTGGAGGTTTTATAAATTATCCTTAACCCTTAGATTACTAAGATATACAGAGCTGGTACAGTGCTTGCAGAAAATATTTAAAATACAAACTGTTGTCTTCAGGTTTGCAGAAAACTGGTTATGTGTATAGAAGACTTGGGAAAGATTCATAGTATCATTTCTCTTTTTTCTTACACTGCACTTTTTCATACAGAGTTTGGGGAAGACTAGTCTGGTAATCAGTATATTCATCAAGAAGTTAACCCACTTACGTGATCATTTTGAGGTTCACCTGATAATTGTCATGCACAAGCATAGGAAGTTTGACTATGATCAAACTCCGTGGAGGCCAACACACCCCTCTCTGTACTATGCAGAAACATCTGCCAATTCAAGTTGGGAACAGTTTAGATTTGTTTTATACTAAAGTATGTTTTCAAATGTGCCATGCTTTTTCCAGATTCTATAGTGTCAGACTAGGTTACTAGACATAGGCAAAAGCTGACTTCCAGTTTGACTTCCAGTTTCTAAACTGAGACCATTCTGAACAAATTTCCTCAGAAAGTTGTGGAAGGTAAGAATATTGGAAATATGGAAAGAATATTGACTAGAAGATACAAAGACTTCCCTTTGAAGAAGAGCTACCTTTTAGGATAATGGTAAAAAATGGGAAAAAATTGGAATTATGTACCTTTTTGGAAGTCTGCTTAAGTCTGTTCAAAATAATGTTTTGAAATTCATAATATAAACTAAGGTTACAATAAAAATTGATTAAATATGCAGTTATCAAAATACAAGCCAAGCACGGTAGTACACACCTATAATCCCATCACTTGGACTTCCCATGGGAGGAGGATCACCATAAGTTTGAAACCAGCCTGGGCTACATAGTGAGTTCAAAACCAGCCTGAACTACACAGCAAGATCCTGTCGCAAAAAAGAACAACCAAAAAAAGTCATACAAAAATGTGAATTTGTGATACAGTTTATGATAGGTCACTCTTAAGGTGGCACCCAATTATCTTTACCTTCTGATAGTTCTACTTTGTGTAATTCCATTCTTTTGAGTGTGAACTGGATCTAGTAACTTGGTTATAGAAAAGAGAACACAGCAAAAGTGATAAGATGTCATCTCCATAGTTAAGTTACAAAAGACTGCCTTCAATCTCATTTGCCCTCTTTCCCTGAATGGTTCACTGGCATAGAAACCACCTGCTATGTTCTTTACAGACCCAAGAGAACTCTAGTCAGGAGCCACCAAGAAATTGAAGCCCTCAGTCCAGAAACATGAACTGGATCTTGCTGACAGCCATACGTATGGCATGATCCTACCTCTTCTGTTTACTGGGGATGAGAAGTTGCTGCTCACTTAACCCAGCCCATGATTCTTTGGCACTGACTTATAGTATTGTTTATGACCTTTAGGCAATCTCAGTCTTCATATACCAGGAAGAACAACTGATTAGAACAATTATGTCACCTTGCTATAACAGTAGCATCAAACACTGTCTAGAAAATGATAAACTGTGGTAACTATTAATTTGCCATCTTTAACCATGTGAATAGATTTGTGGTTTATAACAATCCAGAAAATTGTATACAATAAACCCTCAATATGATGATTTTACCTTTAGGGAAGATTTAAAAGAAGTTGGGAGAGGAATACAGAAATAGAAGAAGAGGAAGAAATTAGAAGCAAGGCTAGAGGACAAAGGCAGATCGTGCAAACTTTGGGAAACTGGTATAGAAGACAGGAGGGAAAGAGAAGGAAGAAATAAAAACAATGTCAACAACAAAATAACTAGGAACCATGTTCACATCCTATAAAAACAAGAAATAAAATTTCCACTACAAGTCACATCTCTGCTGTCATTGGTAGTGTGGACAGTCTGCATCTAAGTTGATTAATCCCAGAAAGCCTATTGTACCTTTATAGTGGGGTAGTGGATAATCCCAGCAAGCCTACACCTTTAGTTCCATTGAGGTTCAGGCTGGTTTCTGGCTGTAAGGCTAGAACCTGATTTGTTCGGCCTGTAACACACTATGTGCCTCCTATCTGCTTAAACTCAGCTCTCTGACCTGGTCACTTGGACTCCACAATCTCACCCTGACACTGGGAGCTGCTACATGGAGCCAGCCCACAACTGTTCTGAATTCTGAGCTCAGTTGGCCCCTCTCCAAGATGGCTACTGGTCAGTCACCCTCTCCTGGGGTATTTCTAAACTTGAATAACTCACCTGCCACTGCAGTCCACTGTGTCTCCTTCTGGAGACCTCTAAGGTCACCAGTAGTCACTGTGCGTCTACAAGTTTGAACCTCCTCACCCACACAGTGAGCTGGAGCTCAGGGAGAAAGTGCCACCTGCCACCTCCTTTGTTGAAGTCTTTCTTTGGTGTCACAGTGGGATTTAATTCTTGTGTCAGATCTTTCCTGGATCACAGGGACCCACTTCCCACCTGTTCCACACACTGCTATATTCTAGCACCTGGACACCAAATCTCAAGAAGGTTCTTCCTCTGATGCTCACCACTCTGCCATCTTCCCAGAAGTTCCATGTGTATGAAACTGTGGTTCCCCAAGGGAGCTTCAGATGGTTGCAGCTCACTGACACCTGACTCCAACCTTGCACACCAGACCACAACATGTAAATTAGGAAGACACCAACAGTGTAAATTAGGAAGATCAAATATGGTTTTGTATGGTGAAATCACTTTGCTAACCATAAAACACTATTGCCCTAATGGAAAGAATATTGACTAGAAGATACAAAGACTTCCCTTTGAAGAAGAGCTACCTTTTAGGATAATGGTAAGTGAAATTAAATGAGATAATGTAACTTAAACACCTTGTGTAAGACCCAGCACGTGTTCGCATTGAATTCACAGTAGCTGTTTTTCTTACCATTAATAATTAGTGATATAACAAAGACATGTCAGAATAGAACCCATTTTTCTTAATTAAATTGATCCTTTCTATTTAGTGAATTTGTTTTAAAGTAGACATAAATCCATGAAAAAGCTCCCTTTCAGGACCTTTCTTACTTTGATTCTTATCTACTATCTGTTAATTTTACAAATTCCTGATACTAACAGACACAGATACAACTGATCCTCCATCTGTATGATAGGAATATAGTACATAAGTAGGTGAGGTTAAGAGATACTCCAGGGCCAGACAAGCAGAAAGCTTGTGGCATAAACTGATGAGGATTTCTCCATTGCTTGTGTCTTAGTTACTTTTTTCTCATTGCTGAGACAAAATACCTGATACCCAAAGTGAAGGAAGGAGAGGTTTATTTCCTACAGTTTTGGGGGTTTCAGTCCATACTTAGCTGGCTCCAAGGCAGGGTGGTGTGGCTGAGGGGCAGCCATTCATGGCAGCTGCAAGCAGCAAGAGCGAACTTCACACAAGGGAAAAACCCGCCCCCATTCCAACCTTACACTGTATGTTGGCTCTACCCCTCTACCCAGGTGCAGAACTCACACCACCAATCCCAGCGCTACACAATGAATCAGTCATAAACATTAGATTCAGCCACTTTCATGACTACATGAGGCTTGGCGGGGGCCATCTATATACAAACCATAACACTTGTGTTCTGTGTTCTTCACAGGCCAGCAGTAATGTTCTGCTCTTGGTCCCTCAGGGATCCAGATCCAGGGAGTGGCCCTCACTGTGGAGGTTCCAATCTCCATGCCAAAAGGAGACAAGATTGGCGGTCTCAAGTTAACACTTCACTCACAACTTTTGACAAAAATTGGTCATAGGCCCCCATAAAAGCATTGTGAAGAAAGTCTGGTATTTACACAAGGGGCCCAAGAGGTACAACCTGCTGTGCCAGTAAAAGAAAGCTAGAAGTATTTAACGATAGTACAAATGACCACCACATATTGTATATGGGAAAAAGTAACACAAAATATGGCTAGGGATTTGGGTTACCACTTTCTGAGTTCAACTCCTAGTAGCACAAAAAAGGGGGAAAAAAGAAAAAAACTGAGCTTAGGTGTGAAGTTCAGAAAAATCTGTATACTAAGAGAGTTTAGAGGACAGTTTCCTTTTTACATATCCCATCTTTTCAGATAGTGATTGTCTTCCTTTACTTGTAGCCACACCATTAGTAACCCAAGCACAAGTCCTACCACTTCAGCAAACTGCTTTACCTGTTTGTTTTTATTTTTTAGATGTTAAAACTCTTGGGACTGGAAAAGTGCAAACTGCTTTATCTGTTTGTTTTTATTTTTTAGATGTTAAAACTTTTGGGACTGGAAAAGTGGGCCAGAAAGACAGTACCTCTAACTTATACCCAGGAGTGCTAAGAAGAAGGGGGAGGGGGGAGGGAGAGAGGAGAGGGAGAAGGAGAAGGAGAAGGAGAAGGAGAAGGAGAAGGAGAAGGAGAAGGAGAAGGAGAAGGAGAAGAAAAATGTTCCCACCAGGGTCTGAATCTGAAGAAAAGGCAGATTCAGGGACAGCCAGCAGGTCTGTTTTCTGTGGCTTCCACTGAGAGAGAACAGGAGACAAGCAGAGCAGGGGGTCCCTACTAAGTTACACTATACAATGGGAGAAGCAGCACATCTGGCTTTCACATCTGGACTAGTAAACTGTCTACACCTCAATTAACTCATCCATAATGGTAATACATCACGAAATCCTTGTTGCCAGAGGATAGTGTTACTAGGGAAAAAAAGTTAAAAAATTGAAAGGGCCCATGTTTTATAGTAAATATGGAAATAATTATGACTGGGGCAGAAAGTCCACCTTAAAAAAATAAGCCAAAATTGTGAATGTTTAAAAAATATAGCCACATAGCTTTAATTTTATAGCCGCATAAACTATAGTTCTTTCAACTGAAAGAGAAAAGGCTGAATCTAATAACATTAGAGATCTCCTGAAGTGTAGTTTGCTGATATAGCATATAATGTGGACTGGTGGCCCTCAGGTCATGTTTGATGTCACATGCCAATTATGTGAGGAGAGAGACCTGCTTCTCTGAGATCTGTTGATAATCACATTATTCTATTCTAAACTACTCTTTGCAGCAGCCAAAACCACTGAACTTCCTTCTCCCTTGTTCCCTCTTCCCACCAGAAAATGAGACATTCAGGGTGAGTTCCAGAACTCTGTCCAAGGCAATGTGCATCTTATGCTTCCAAAGCTATTGCCACATCTACACCTTGGACTCACACATCCATGTTCCCTGCAAAGTGATGCAAGAAAACTCCCATCTCCCCATATGCTTGCTTACACTAGGTTTGGTCCACATTTTGAAACTTGCCAAAAAAGAGACTAAAACAGGCATGTTGCACTCTGAGAGCCTGAGGCAGGAGGATCACACCTTGAGCATGGTCTAGGCAACTTAGCAATTTAGTGAAATCCTTCTCAAAAAAAAAAAAAAAAGGCAGGGTGTGGTGACACATGCCTGTAATCCCTGCGCTCGGGAGGCTAAGGCAGGAGGATCATTGTGAGTTTGAGACCAGCTTGGGCTACAAAGTGAGCCCAAGGTCAGCCTGAACTACATAGTGAAACCCTATCTCAAAAAGATGAAATAAATAAATAAATAAATAAATAAATAAATAAATAAAATATAAGGCTGGGGATTGTAACTCATTGTGAAGGTCCTGAGTTCAATCCCCAGTACTGAAAAAGAGGGAGAGATTAAATCTTGGCATGAGTTAGTAATGGGCCTTAGTATTAAGCAGCATGGAGAGTTTGCTGGAGACCCATCTTAATAATTAATTGATTAGTGATTATTTTCACATTTTGATGAATTTTACTTCCTTGCACAATCTTATAACTGAGGACTCAATAGTAAATAAGAAGCCCCTGTCAGGTTCAACTCAGACATGACTTTCCCAACACCCGACCTGTTTTTCAGCAGCCACAACTGTTCACAGCAAAAACTACAACCTCAGCATGAGTGCTGCCCTCAGCAGACCTAGGCTAGGCTGTCATAAAGAAGAGATAAGACAGAACACAATCTTCCCAGCTCCAAGACATCAATTCCTACCAGACACTGAGAACTATGACCACTGATGTTTGCTCAGACCTCCTCACCTGAGGTCCCTTACCTGAGCTCCCCACTTATCCCACTTGTCCAACGGCACTGCTTTTCTTTGTTCCCCACACCAGGGCTTCCACCCTCTGTCTGCCTACACCCAGGCACAATAAATTTCATGCTATATTGCCTTCACACAAGCCTGGTGGTCTCTGACTTGCGCCATTTCTTACAGCACCCCCCGCTTTCCATCTTGTAGAGACTCCTTGAACTAAGGGATAAGGTGTGTTAAATGACAGCCACCTCATAGGCACAAAACCTAAGTTCCTATTCCTTTTCAGCTTTGGGGCTGAGGTTGAGAACAGGCTGTGAAGGGAAATAAGTTACAAAACCTGTGGCTTGTTTAAATATAAAGAATTCTAGAAGGGTCTGGGGTATCCTAGGGCAGTTTGTGGCTGTGCTGATAATTTTCTTCTTGCTAAATCACTTTATAAAACTGGAGCTAGGGATGGTGCAAAAGAAATTCCTGGGACTGCTTCTCATTCTGCCATGTCTCCTTACTCCCAGAAGTGGGCCTGTATGATTTGGTTTCCTGGAGAAAGTAACCCAAATTTGGCTTTCAAAGATTGATACTACTCTAATTAGACCTTTGTGGACAGGGTTAAGATTTATGCTCACATAATAACAACAGGAAGCTATTGCAAAGTTTTAGTGAGAGGACTGACAATAGTCAACTTTTTTCTTTGCACTCAGATCTAGTTTATTAACTGATTTACCTCCTCCATCTTCCTCTCTCCCCATCTTCCAACTCTTTTTTTTAACATTTATTTATTTATTTATTTATTTATTTTTAAACACAAAATGGCTAACATATATATCTTACTATCACTGAAATAGGGGAAGAGGCTTGGCTCTGGATGTCCCGGTCCCACGGTGGCCCCAGCATGGCACTGTTTCCATCGGGGTAGGGCTAGTTCTCCCTCCCCACAGTCCATGCTGACGCTGACTTACAGGGAGAGGCTTGGCTCTGGATATCCTGGTCCCACGGCAGCCCAATAGTCAACTTTCTACTTAAAAAAATACCCTGACCCTAGTTTGGGGAACTCCTCTGAGTAGAGCTATAATGGATGTTAATGGATATTAGGAGGCTGACTTTGTATTTGAAGTTATTAAGCTGTATATTACAAAAAGTCTAGGGGAAGAGTACCTTGGAAAGCAGGAATGAGTGCCTGGTCTATGTGTAGGTGTATCTCACCAAGGCTGAGCGGGGCAAAGGTTATTAGGTTATGATCGATTAGATGAATTAAAATCAGGTAAATCCTCTTACTCATCAAGTAAATTTCTGGTTTCAATTTCCATGTAGAATTCCTAATAGGGCAAGAGTGTACCAATTGGCCCATAGAAATTTTGGGGTTCTTGACAATTACATTTCTCATTCTGTTACCACTCAATATAAATGCCACATGTTCTCCCCTCAGCTAGATTACCTTTGCTCTGTGTTGGTTTCCTGAGTTTGGTCATCTCTGACAGAGTTAAGCTTCTGGTTGCAAAAGCTACATATGGTAGTGCTACCCACCCTAACTGGTCCAGGCTCTCTCTGGTTGACATCTGCGGCTGTTGGTCTCTAAATACAAGTCTCTGAGGTAGAATCATGATGTAGCAAAATTCTTATGACAGGATTTACATGTATATCACCTTGATGATTCTAAAATGTTTATAAATAGATCAGTTTTAATGTTCAAAATGCTTATTAAAACACCTACCTATATATATGAAGTGATCCAGTCCTAGGTCAGTTTTCCTAGGATAAAGACCTTCACACTCTCAGCTTAACATGAAGATTTATCATGCAGAAAGGCAAAAGATGGGACTGTCTTGGTTACTTTTTTCTCATTGCTGTGACAAAATACCCAACACCCAAAATGAAGGAAGGAAAGGTTTATTTAGCTCATTGTTTGTGGAGGTTTCACTTCATAATCAGTTGACTCCAAGGCAGAGGGTCATAGCAGCAGGGCAATACTTCAAAGCAGCATTCTGAAAAAGCAGAGCAAAAGAGGGGAAGAGCAAGCCTCTTTTTCTCCCTTATATTGTACACAGGCCACCGCCCCTCCAGGGTGAATGTAGTACTCACAAAATTTCCTTGCCCTCCTCTTGCAAGGGATAATGTTATTTACAAAGTAAGATCCAGGGCTCCCTGCTGAGTCTCTTAGTTAAACTTCTAAACTTCTCAAGTTGACACAAGGTATAATTACAACAGGGACTAAGGGAGGGCATATCGTGTTGTATTGAGGCCTCACACTCTCCCACAGACACTTTCCTAGGATGCCCCACAGAGCTGCTCAGGTGGAACAGTGCACCTGCCTCACCTGCTACTGGAGATGGACCTCAGTGGCGGGGGTCACAACAGACAGGTCCTGAGAGATGGTTTTGGGAGGTTTGGCAGATCTGTCCTGTCCCAGACCATCACATTGCTGATACCATACAACAGTCCACTGTATTCTAGTAGAAATCTTCCATTTTCTCTGTGGATGCAACGTTGTGAGTACACATCTCTTCTGAAGAACCCATCTTATGTTACAGTTGAATAGGCCAATATTGTAATAGTCCAGGTTCTGATGAATGATGAAGAAAAAACTTGTCAAGCACACCCCCAGTAGTAAGTAGTAAGCAGCCATGTTTAGTAAAAATAACAGGAAGTTGTGCTCAGGACCAGTCCATGTCAACAAAGGTATAACACAGATTAAGAAGGGTGCCAGGATGACAGAAAAGCACTGCACATCCGTCAAATGGAACAGCAGTGACAGGAAAAAGAGAATCTGAATACTCAGGTTTTCAGAATTTAAAGACCAAGCACCTCGGCTTTAGGAGGCTCTGACTGAATCTCCCAATAGTGCCAGTGCTTTGGCGCCTGTATTCTCAACTAGGGCATCAGTGATCTCCATCACAAGCAGACAGGGAGGCTACTCTCAAGGTCAAAAGGTCCCTGAGTTAGGCTAGCCTGGGGCATTTGCCCTGTGTTGGCTCCCTGAGGTGATCATATCTGACAAAGTTAAGCCAAAGGGAGTTGGTGCATCTGCCAAACAAAGATTCCAGGATTCCTAGAGTGAAGCAATCTCCCAAATGCAATGGCTTATTGAGCCTTTACTATATTCACAGCAAGACAGAGGGGAGCTCACCCTCAGCATAAGCTGGAAGCTGGAGTGGAGCTGAAGATGCAGGATCTTTCTTCCACTGAGCCAACATGCTGAGAGAACATGGTGGGGCAGAAAGGGGGGCACCTGCGTGCAACAGGCAGCACTGGAACTCACAGCAATCTGGAGACTGATTACTGGAATCCACAGTGATCAGAGACCCAGTAGAGACATGTAGCCAAATGGGGTGTTCCGGACACAGTCACATCAGATCTCTTAGGCTTTTATTGTTTTATTTTTCACCTCTCTTAAGATAATGGAAGCAGGAATAACCATAACCACTGGGTGCTGTTTAGAGTTAAATGGAGGGAAGGGGATGACTCACTCAGCTCCTTTATTTCTAACTGCACTATTCACACCAAGTGAAGGTTATTATACAGATTTCCTGGCCTACACTGTTGAGCATGTAAATGTCATGAAAAACAAAAACAGGCTGATTTCAAAAGACTGAATAAGACAATCTAGCATATTTAATCCCCAACTCGGCCAAAATTTATTATTATTCTCTATAAAGGATTTTATTATGATAATTGACAGAACATGATTAAAATCTATAAATTAGATAACATTAATGTAAGTTTTGTTGTTTCAGTGATGGTCCTATGGTTAGGTAAGAGAATATTCTTGCTCTTAAAAAATACAGCAGTATTTAAAAAGAAAAAAGTGAAATATTCCATTTAAACAATACTATTTAATTATATTTCAGATAGTCCCAACTTTACCCTAGGAAAAGCTTTATTATCTAGCTTTGGAGAACATGACAGTTTTAGTAACTTGGACTAATTATAGCTCACAGAAAAGTATGTTTACCTAAATGCCTACAAGAATAGGCTAAACGTACTCTCAAACCTTTCACAAATTCCAGAGGGCTCCATTTATTTCAAATTCATGCAACTACCTCCTTTTTGCCCATGCATTTTGTTCTTTAGGCCCAAATACTCTGTATTACTTACAGTTCCTCTTTGATATATTTTTTAAAAGAGCAATTGGTTGTTAACTACTTCCAAATTACGTAAATAGTGTTGGTGAATCTCTGTGGGGACTATGACATCTAAGTAATGCTAAGGTAATCTCTGTATGCTCAGTCAGGGGGTACTTTGCATCCTGCTGTGTCCCACTAATCAAATATGGATATTGTTAGAAACCTTTGCACTCATTACTTTCATCAGAGGATCCCAAAGGAATTTGTAACCATTAATTAAGCTATTCAACACTCCTGTGAGCACACTGCATGTTTTTCCCTTCATTTTAAAGATGATTTAAAGAAAAAAGGCTGGGTGTGTACATATATACTCATATGCAATGTATACATAAGTTATTGCATGGGCTATAAAATAAATTAGTAAACAACTGGAGCATTAGAATTAGGCCTAATCACCTTAATTTATTTGTGCCTCTAATATACATAGGTGAGCAATTCATCCCAGTTTTTCCAAGGTTAGGTTGGTTTTAGCACTGAAAATCCTATGTCTTGGGTATTTTCTCAAACACAAGAGAACTTAAACAGTTGAATAACCTAAGTATACTTTCTGTTTTTATGTTCAGGTAATATAAAAAGGTAATAGAAATTGACTCTAAAAGTCAGAAATCTCATTAGTTAAGCAGTAAGTTCAAAACTGGCTTACTGGTCCTGTGAATTTAAATTGTCACTTTGTTCTCTAAGAGGATGACTTGGGTCAACATACATAGGCTTTTACATTTTCCACCCAGTATTTTAATTTGAATTTTTAAAATAAAGAAATACGGATATAGTGATACAAAAGAGAATTACATGTTTTATAACCTCTAATAAACCAGTCTTAAAACTTGTAACATTGAGAAACAGAGTCATTAAAATTCTAAGGAGCTTAAAGCTTTATAATAGGAAGGTTTGGTAGGAAAAAGGTAATACGTCAAAAATCAATAGTATACTCAGAGATGTGCAGGATGGCACATGCCTATAATCGCAGTGCTATGCCAGTGTGAGGCAGAAGGATCACAAGTTCAACTTCTGCCTGCCAACTAAGCAACTTACAGAGACCCTGTCTCAAAATTTAAAAAGGGCTGGGAATGTAGCTCAGTGCAAAAGCCCTGGGTTCAATTCCCAGTACCTCC
>RJWT010028925.1:0-15072 GCA_004365215.1 Cuniculus paca | reverse complement strand
CACAGTTAAAGGTTTATCCATTTCTCTATTATGTGCTTTTGGCATCCAATTGACCAATTGATTGTAAATGTGCACATTTATTTCTGGGCTATTCTGTCTATTGATTTACATCTCTGTTTTTATGCCATTATCATGGTGTTTTGATTATTATAGCTTTGAAACATATTTTAAAATCAAGTACTGTGACACCTTGAGCTTTGTTCCTTTCACTCAGGATTGTTTTTGTTATTCAGCATCTTTTGCGGTTCCATACACATTTTATGATTTTTTTCTATTTTTGTGAAAAATACTTTTGGAATTTTGATGGAAATTGTATTGAATCTGTAGGTATCTTTATGCAGTATGGACCATTTCAACAATGTCGATTTTTTCAACCCACGAACATGGGTTATCTTTCTGTTCACTTATGTCTCTCTCACTTTCTTTCATTTCTAGTTTTCAGTGTACAGGTTTTTCATCTGTATGGTTAAATGTATTCATAGGTTTTTTTTCTTAATGCTATTGTAAATGAGATTTTTAAAAATTTCTGCTTTCAGATAGTTCATCATAGAAATACTACTGAGTTTTCAAATGTTGGTTTTGTATCCTGTAACTTTACTGAATTGAAGTACTAGTTCTAACAGCTTTTTGATGTAGTCTTTAGGTTTTGCTTTATATGACATCATGGCATGTGTACACAAAGACAGTTTTACATTTTCCTTTCCAATTTGGATGTCTTTTATTCATTTTTTGTTGCCTAATTGTTCTAGGTAGGGCTTCTACTATTACACTGAATAGGAGTGGTGAGAGGGTAGATCTTTTCCTATTCTTGATCTTAGAGGAAAAGTTTGAAATATTCACTGCTGAGTAAGAGGTTGACTTTGGGTTTGTCACATACTATTTTTTTTGTGGTGAAGAATAGAAATCTCGTTTTCCCACTTTATTTTCTTGACATATGAATGGGTGGTGCTAAGAGGGAAAGACAGGGGAAGGACAGGCTGAGAAAGACAGGACAGAGGACAGTCTAGTCTTCCTTTTTGGTTTTGTGATGCTGGGAACATGGCAGAGTGTGAAATGGCCTTTTACTTTTTTAATACTTTAAGGCTTTTATTAGATTACCAAATTTCAGTTTAGAAATATTCTGATTTACATTCTCACTAAATTTTATGACAATGTACATATAACCATCTTTTTAAACCACTGCCACTCCAGAATATTTAAATTGGTATTTTATTTTTAGTTGGTATTTACTTGGTTACTCCTGAAGATCAGTATATTTTTTCTAGTATTTCTACTGTATTTCCTTTATGACTAGACTGTATATAGATACTTTGACATATTTCTAGGGTAAAGAATATTTTTAAGTAAATTAATTTTACTGTTATTATTTATATATATTAATATATTAATTGACAAGCTGATCAGTTTGTTTTGTTTTACTGAACTCTTGCTATTCCCAGCTCCGCACTATGTTAGAAACGTACTAACCTTGTGCCTAGTTTGAGAAGGGAGGTAGTCTCTCAAAAGGGCAAGGTGGAAATGAAGGACTATATGCTTCCAAGGTGAAAGATCTCTTACTTACTCAAGCAAGCCAGCCATATCGAACAAGTGTAAAGGCAGTGCTGGGGTGGCTAATCCGTGGTCTTTGTCTAGTCTGAGGACAACAGCAATAGTCACAGGGAGGGCTCCTGGTCAGGTACCCAGGAGCCTCTCAGTACTTCTCATAACCAAAGGATACTGCCTCTGAGGATGAGGAGTGCCCTAATCTTTGGCTAGGGAGTAAATGGCCTAGCTGAGAAACAGGTGGCTTGGACAAAGCAACCCTAGCTCTCTGGCAATCAGTTCATATAGGGCTGGTGATTAACAGCTTGACCACATAATTTATAGAAGAGATGGGAGACCCTGAGGGAAATGTCTTGCCAACATTAGCCAGTTGATGGTGGAGTCAAAATAGAACCCATATTCTCCTTCTGACTCATGGTTCAAAGCTCATTTCACCACACTGAGAGCCCCCTTGCCTTACCAGCTGCATTATCATTTGGTCTTCTGGCCCCCAATTCTGCCAATAGACTCCCTCTGAATGATGAACATTCTCATTACGATTGAATTTTGTCTCCACATCCAATTCATATGTTGAAGACCTAACTCCCAATTCCTCAGAATGTGACTTGATTTGGAAATAGGCTCATTGTAGAAGTAATTCATTAAATTAGAATGAAGGACTTCCAGGAAAATGGTGGAATGGTGAGCAGCAAACAAACAGCCTAATATTTGTGATCCTGACGCTTGAAAATAGTAACATGAGGAAGTGAAGGAGGTGGGAAGTGGGTCCCTGGTACCAAGTAAGGACCTGAAGTGATAATTAGAGCCCATAGGGAGAGTGAAGAGAGGGACCATAATGCAGAAGAGGGAGGTGGCAGATGTGCTTTCTCCCTGAACCCTGGCTTGTGGTGTGGGAGGGGCACCTTGAACCCGCAGAGGTGTGGTGGGGACTAAGGACTACTGGTGACCCTAGAAGCCTCTACAGAGAAATGCACCAAGTGGAACAGATCAGTGGACACTGTGGACTGCAGTGGTGATGAGTTATTTGGATTCAGATGCCCCCCAGGAGAAGGCATTTGGCTAGCAGCCATTTTGGAAAGGGATCCACTAAAGTCAGAACTCTGAGCAGCTGTGGGCTGGCTCCATCTAGTGGCCCCAAGTATCAGGTGAGGCGCAACCGAGTTAAGGCTGGCAGGAGGTCAGGTAGCCAAGTTCAAGCCAGCAGGAGGCATTTGGAGTATTGTGGACTGAAAAACTTAGGTGCCAGTCTCCTGGCCAGAGAGCAGAAGCAACCTGAACTTCAGTGGAACTAAAGGCCCAGGTTTGCCGGGATTATCCACCATCACCATAATTCTCCTGCTGGCTTGCTGGGATCAATCGACATGGATCTGGGTCTTGGTCTGCCCCCTCAGTCAGTGATAGTAGAGACATGCCCTGACATGGACATTTTTTTTTCCTGCTTTTATTCCTTTCCTTACTTTTTTATTTTTTTAATTACTTTTTTTTCATTTTTCTTGTTTGTTCCTGTTTTTATATGAGTGAGAACATTGGTCTTAGTTTTGTTGTTGTTGCTATTTTGTTCTGTTTTTTGTTTATGTTTTTTCCTTCTTTCCTGCCTATCTTCTTCACCAGTTTCCAAAGCTTGCATAATCTTCCTTTGTCCTCCAGTCTTGCTTCTAATCCTTTTCTCTTTTTTTATTTCTCTATTTTCCCCCCAACCCCCTTTAAATTTTCTCCTCTGAGGGTAAAATTGCATATTGAGGTGAAATTTACCATATACAATTATCTGGTTAGTTTTAGATTTTGTTATATGACTAAAAATCCTGTTCATATGGTTAAAGTTGGCAAATTAATGGTTACCACCGTCATTTTCTAGATTGCATTTGATGTTGTTATTACTGATTGTACTACTTTAGTTAAGGTGATATAATTGTTCTAGTCAGTTATTCTTTGCAGGCCAAGACTGAGATTGCCTGAGGGTCATAAATAATACTATGGGCCAGTGCCAAAGAACCAGCGGCTAGGCAGCAACTTCTCATGCCAATAAATTGAAGAGGTAGGATCTTACAACAGATTCACAATCCAAAAGCCAGCTACACCTGAAAGGCATCTCTGAGAAGTAGTTATTTCCTAAAGGTTCTTGGTACTAGCAATAAAGATACCTACCACAAACAATTTTCAAGCATTAAAGCAGGAATTAAACTAAAAAAATAGAAAATGAGAAGACATTTAAGCAAGATGCAAACTCAGACTTCCAGCTCGCCAAAGGCAAACTCAGGGGGCAATATGGTGAAACAATTTAAAAATCACCCATCTGGACTCTCTAAAGTAATAACAATAGAAGTAACTAAGCAGATTAATGAGGCTGTAGAAAAAAATCAAATCAGAAATAATTTCTCAGATAAATTCAGAGATGATGACCATAATGAAAGGAATGATTAGTGAATCTGGAAAGCTACTGATAAAAAAAAATAGAGGAGTTTAGAAAAATGATGAAAATCATGAATGCCCAACATAGGAAAGAAATAGAATACATGATTCAGCCAGATATCTAGATTAAAAATTCTATTGAAAGCATACACAGCAAAATGTGCCAATGTGAGGACAAAATATCTCTAAGATCTAGAAGACAGAATTGCAGTTAGTGATCATGAAAAGAAAAATTTCTTAAAAATAGCAAGGGACCACCAGCTGCTAGACAATGCAAAAAAGAATAACAGGATTGATCCTAGTCAATGAAAAAAACAGGAGATAGTACAAATAACATTTAAAAAAAAAACCTGTTCGCAGAAGTAATGGCAGAAAACTTCCCAAACATGGAAAAAGAATTTGACATACAGACAAGTGAGGTGTACAGAATTCCAATTATCCATGATAAAAAAATCTACCCCAAGGCATATAATCACCAAGACTTTATAAATTCAACACAAGAACAAAATACTAAAAGCTGTTAGAGAAAAGAAATAAGTCACTTATAAAGGAAAGCCCATCAAAATTAAACTTTTTACACAAATCCTTAAGTCAAGGAAAGCTTGAAGTATTTCAAGCCTAAAAGAAAACAACTTAGATTGATGTACCCTACAAAACTATCTTTTAATGTACCCCACAAAGCTATCTTTCAAAATTGATGGAGAAATTAGATACTTCTGTGACAAAGAATACCTGAGGAAATTCATGAACACCAAACCAGTACTCCAAAATGTTCTGGAGGACATTCAAAAAGAGATAATGAAGACTACAACTCATGAACCCTGAAAGAATTAATCAACCAGGCAAGGAAGTAATTAAATAAAGGGGAAAGAAAGGAAGCCAACAATAGAAAAATAACATGACAAGGATAAGTCAACATATCAGGTATAACCATTTATGTAAATGATCTCAATTCACCAATCAAAAGAAACAGACTCAGAGAATTGATTGAGAAGCAAGATCTAAGAATATTCTGCATACAAAGAAACATAGTTAATCAAAAAAGAAATTTGCAGACTGAACATCAAACGATGGAAAACAGTACTCCATGTGACAGGAACTCAGGAAAAAGCAGGGGTAGCTACTGTATTTTCAGACAAAGTGGATTTCAAGCCAAGATGGATCAAGAGAGACAAAAGGTAACTACATCCTTGTTAAGGGTACTATCCAAGAGGTAGAGATAGTAATCATTAATATTATATGCACCAAATATCAGTGCACCCAACTATATAGAGCAAATATTAATGGGTATGAAAAATCAAGTGAGCACTAATACAATTATAATGGGGGAATGCAATACCTCACTGTCAAAGATAGACAGATCAACTAGCCAAAAAAATCACAAAGAAATATCAGAACTGAACTAATTTTTTGAACAAATGGATTTAGTAGATGTCTACAGTGTGTTCCACTCCACAACATCAGAATACAGATTCTTCTAAGCTGCACGTGGGATGTTCTCCAAAATAGACTACATACCGGCTGATAAAACATGCTTAAGTAAATGCAAAGGAATTACAATTATCCTAAGCAATTATCAGACCATAGTGCAATGAAATTGGAAATTGATGGCAAAAGAAACCATAAGGACTTCATAAACACATGAAAATTAAATAACACGTTCCTGAACAACCAATGAGTCACAGATGAAATTAGAGAAAAAAATTAAACAGTTTCTACAATTAAACAATAATGCCAACATAACATACTGGAATTTATGGGACAAAATGAAAACAGTCCCAGGAGGGAAATTTATAGTGGTAAATTCCTACATCAGAAAAAGAACGAGCTCATATAAATAAATTAACATTGAACTTCAAGCTTCTAGAAAGAGAAGAGCAAGTGAAACTCAAACCTTGTACAAGGAAGAAAATTACAAAGATCTGAGCACAAATTAATGAAACAGAGACTAAGAAAACACTACAAAGAATCAATGAATCGAAGAGTTGGTTCTTTGAAGGATTAAATAAAATTGACAAACTCTTAGCCAACCATATTAAAAAAAGACTCAAATCCATGCAAATAGGAATGGAAAGGGTGAAATCTCAACAGTTCCTGCAGATATCTAGAAGAACATGAATACCTACTTTGAGAACCTGTATTCTAAGAAGATGGAAAATGCAGACGAAGTGGACAGATTTTTAGGTACATATTGAAGGGGCACCGAGCTTCCGGGTGCTGGGGGAGGAAGTTAAGGGGTGCAGCCTTTTCGCCCGTGCAGGCTACTCGCAGCAGCAACACCGACCACAAAGACTTTCCCAAGAACTGCAGCAACCACAGAGACCACCGATGTTCCTGTGTTTCGCACCTCGACCCCCAAATGTACCCATTAGACCCTGCCCTGCGACTGTTCTGGCCCGTGTGCCTATCCCCTCCCCGCTCTGTGGTTTTTATGCGTATAAGCCCCTCACATCCTCCCCTGAGGTCGTTCTCTGACCGTGCGGGAGAGGACTGCTCCTTTGCACCAAACTCCTTCTTTGTGGCAGAATGTCTCTACTGTCCTCGCGTGGGTTGTGGCTGAATTTACCTTTTACATATGAATTACCCAAGCTCAATAAAGACGATTTAAAGATTCTGAATAATCCAATATCAATCAATGAAATCGAAGATGTAATGAAAAGCCTACCAACAAAGAAAAGCCCAGGTGCTGATGGATTCACTCCTGAATTCAATAAGAAATTTAGAGAAGATCTAATGCCACTACTTCTCAAAGTCTTTAATGAAATTGAAAGAGAAGTAATACTTCCAAACTCTTTCCTGATATCAAAATCAGAGAAGCATCCAACCAAAAAAAGAACTACAGACTAATCTCCTTAATGAACACAAAGGTCTATACACAAAAGTCCTCAATAAGATACTCGCAAACAGAATGCAGGAAATCATCAAGAAGATTATACACCATGACAAAGTAGGATTCATCCCAGGGATGCAGGGATGGTTCAACATATGTAAATCATTAAATGTAATGCACCATATTAACAGAGCCAGGGATAAAAGCCATACAATCATCTCAATAGATGCAGAAAAGCATTTGACAAAGTCTCACACACATTCATGAAAAAATTCTACAGCAAATTGAAATAGACAGTCTTTACCTCAACTTGAAAAAAGCCATCTATGCCAAACCAACAGCTAACATCATACTAAAAAAATGGTCAAAAACTGAAAGCTTTCACTCTGAAATCAGGAACAAGTTAAGAATGTCTGCTGTCACCACTCTTATTTAAGATAGTTTTGGAAACATTAGCAAAAGCAATTAGAGAAGAGAAAGAAGTAAAAGAAATAACAGGAAAGGAAAAAGCTAAATTATCACTTATTTGTGGATGACATGATATTCTGCATAGAAGACCCCAAAAACTCTACCAAAAGACTTATAGATTTAATAACCAAATTCAGTAGCACCCCTGGATACAAAGTCAACACTCAAAAATCAATGGCATTCCTGGACACAAATAAACTCACGGAGAGAGAAATTAGGGAAACCACACCCTTCACAATAAAATTTAAAAAAATGAAATATTTTTAAAAAATGAAATATTTATGAATCAGTCTAAAGAAGGAAGTAAAAGACTTTTTTTTTTTTTTTTTTTGTGGCACTGGGGATTGAACTCACGACCTTGCTCTTGCCGAGCAGGTGCTTAGACCGCTGAGCTAGATCCCCAGCCCTGTTTTTGAGACAGGGTCTCACTATGCCGTTCAGGCTGGCCTTGAGCTCACTTTGTAGCCCAGGCTGGTCTCGAACTCACAACGATCTGCCTGTCTCAGCCTCCTGAGTGCTGGGATTACAGGCGTGAGCCGCCATGCCCGGCAAGTAAAAGACTTTTACACTGAAAACTACAGTACTCTGAAGACCCAGGTGTAAGCGAAGACTTTATGAACAAAACCCCAGTCACACAGAAAATATCACAAAGAATCAACTGGGATCTCATCTTATTAAAAAGCTTTTGCTCAGCAAAAGAAATTACCAACAGGATGAAGAGGCAACCCACAGAGTGGGAAAAACATTTTCCCAACTGTTCTTCCAACCAAGGACTAATATTTAGAATACATGAAGAACTCAAAAAAACCAGAACTCCCAAATATAAAGACCCAATCCAAAAATGGGTATCTGAAGTGAATAGACACTTCTCAGATGAAGAATTACAAATGGCAAATAAATATATGAAAAATGTTCAACATCATTGGTCATTTGAGAGACACAAATTTAAACAACACTGAGATTTCATCTTACTCCAGAAAGAATGGCTATCATCAAAAAAAAAATCAGCCAATAACAAATGCTGGTGGGTCTGTGGGGAAAAAGGAACCCTTCTCCCACTGTCGGTGGGAGTGTAGGACTGATTGTGGAAATCACCCTGAACTTGATCTATATACTTAGCATCCTCTCTTAAACTGATCTCTACAATGTGTATTATAAAAAGATACACTGTTAATGTTTATGTGCTCTGCCTTGATTTAAAACTTTTCTTGGCTGAATTCTTTGGAACTAGGAAAATGTTAAAAGGGTATCCAGATACACATATAAAAGTACTTACCAAGGAGCATTTCAGTAACAGATGCCTTCATGGTGAGAACAGCAATCCCTGTAAGTATCTAAATGGCACCCTGGAGGGAAAGAAACAGTAACATCATCATGTTTCAGCCTGGAGTTTGGAATTGGCTGCTGTCAGTATTCTGCGGAGAGGCTGCAGCATTTGGCGCAGTGCTCTTGAGTCCCAGGACTCCAAGCCTGAGCTTTCTATTGACATCCCACGGAGACGGCAGTGGACTGCTGCCCAGGCACCCAGAGATTCTAGCCCCCGAAAAGCTGTTCTTGCCACCAGCCTCCGAGTGTTCAGAGATTTGGCCTTAGCGTTGAAGAGGAAACAACTCCACGATTTTGAGATATGTCCAGCTATTCTTCACATTTGGGTTTCATCCACGTTTATGGTGTTGAGAGAATGTTTTTAGATTACAAATAAATCATTCGATAAGTATTTATTAAACTCCTATTGCATACCTAAGCTTTGTTAGGAAGAAGGTGATAAAAATTGAATTAAGAAACAGTTCTCACTCTTAAATGACTTACAGCTTTATAGAGGTGTAAAAACATGCACAGAGGAAAATAATCCCCATGTGAGAGACTGAAGAATTTTCAGGCCTCAGGAGAAAGTGGAAGGGGAAGTTTACAGAGCTTTGGTTCTCATACTTTGCTGCATATTAGCATCATCTGGAGATTTTAGAAAACCCTGATATTCAGGCTGCACCCACACCATTTGAATCGGAATCTCTCAGGGGTGGGGTTGAGGGATTACGCTTTTTAAAAAAACTCTTCTAATAGTTCCAACGTGCAACGAAGTTCAAGAACAATTTCCAACGTGCAACCAAGTTCAAGAACAATCAGTTTAGAGCAGGGCTTCTCTTAATGTGCATGCTAATCACCTGGGGATCTTGTTAAAATGCAGATTCTAAACCAGTAGGTGTGGGACCACTTTAGAGTTCCTAAAGGGCTAGGACTTTTAAAGACAAAAAAGAGATGATGTCAACCATGGGAATAAGAGAAAGCCTCATAAAGGGGGTAGCCACTGGTCCAAGTGCGAAGAGTGAACAGAGTTTAGACAGGTAGAAATAAGAAGGGGTACTGGGGAGCAGGGGTCAGCATCAGTAGAGCCCAGAGGTTAGAAAGCACCTTACATGTGAAAATGATGCTTATCCATAAGGGGACCACTTCTCTTCAGGCTTCAAGGAAATCCTCAAAGATTTACTAATACTACTGTTAAATGTGCATGTACTATACTGCATCCTGTATATTGTCTTGAATCCTTATACTAAGCCACAGTGATAGGTTTGATAATCTTCACTAGATGGAGAAGGAAACTGAGACTTTAAATATTAAAGGTTATAAACATGGAACAAGGCAGGGAGCAGACTTGGAAAAGTAGGGAGAGTGGGTGGGAAGGATCTGCCCTGGGCACAGGTGATAAGGGGGAGCACTACAGAGGATCCAAACACTTAAATTTGGTCTACTCTTTATTACCCTTATTAGTTAGAAATTTTAAACAATGTTAATGATAATAAAACACTCTACTTCAGGACAATGGCTCCATTTCTCCCAGGCCATGACTGCGTGGTCTAAAGCAGCCATTCATAACCCTACACTGCTATTGGTGGAGTGCTGGGATTACTTTTATGGTGTAAATCCTTCTATGGTGGCTGATTTTAAAGTCACTGAAGTGATCTCATTGAATGAGAAATTCAGAAAGAGATTAAGCAGGAATTGGTTCTAGCTAGGTCCAGAACCAGCTTATAATCAATATTTAGATAAGGTGCTATGAAGAATTTCTTAATAAAAATCAATTACTAAATTATGGTTGAAGTACTAATAGAATTTCTGTACCTGATGTAGTGAGTTTAAATCAAACCGTTTAGTATATTAAAAGTTTATTACACACTAGGTACAAAGAGTAACTCCAGGCAACACCGGATCACTGTTAATTTCCAGCAACAGTTGTCATGTGCTAAATTTCTCAATTAAGGTAATAGACAAGTAGTAATCTTTAATTTCAAATAGAAATAAAATTATACATATCATCTGGTTGGCAACTTGATGCTTAAATATCTGGGTTATATTTTGGAGATAGTGTGATATAACAAGTAATTTTTCTTTTTTGGTCTTTGATTCATTTGAGAAACTCCAGAATAATTTCCTTCAGGAATTTATGGAACTTTCCTATGAGCTATGTGAAGAAGCCAAACTCCCCTGCCGGACCCACACAGCTGGCCCCATTAGTGGGCTGTTACCATTGAAGGTTTCACCTAACCATCCTGACTTCTTTTTTCCTGACATCTCCACCAGCCAACCTCTTTGACTCTTCGTTCACATCCTGCTCAGCATCTGACCATTTCTCATCCTCTTTACCATTGCACACAGTCCAGGTCAGATCCTGACCCACCTGGACAACTGCAGTTCCTTTGTAGTCCTCCATCCACACAATAGCAGACATGCCCCTAGTCAAAGTAAATCGGTTCATGGCACACCTCTTCTCAGAGCCCTACAGAGGCTTCCAGCCTTACTAAGAATGTAAGTCAGTCTTTATGGGCAACTCAAGACCCTACTCTACTTGGATGGACCCCACTGAGCTTTCTGACTTCATTAGCCACTATTCTCCCCCTCACTTACTAAACCCCGCCACCCTGGACTCTTGGCTGTCTCTAGAAATTCCTGGAACCTCAGGGTCTCTGTGCTTACTATATTTCTACTTTTTCCCCTGACTGGATGTTCTTTCCATGGACGAATGCATGGCATCCTCCCTCGCTGCTTTCCAATCTTTGCTCTGCATGTCACTTTCTTATGAGATAGGTCCCAACCACCCCGTTTCAAGTTGTGATCTCCCTCCTACCTCGTCCTTTTCCTACTGTCCTTTTCTCCAAGTCACTTAGCACCTCTGATGTACTCTATGGTTTACTTATTTTATTTGTCCACCCTTGTGTTCTCCCTAGAATGCAATCTCCAGGAGGGCTGGGATTTTCTATTTGATGTTTTAGGTGCTCAGTACATGCACGTTAGATTAACATGTGAGTACTGAGAGCTCTCCCCTTTCTCTAAAAATAAAAAAAATATGAAGGGAAGACAATCTAGTAAATCTGTACTGTAAAGATCACTGAATTATCCACTTCAAATGTGCTATATTTTATGGTATGTGAGTTATGGGTTATAAAAATAAATTAACATAGCATTATTGATAGCCACCTAAAGGGAAGCTAGAGAGCAGAGAGGAGTGCTCTCAGACCTGCCCTACAATTTTAGAAGTCACTACGAACATGACCTTTTCATGCTGGGATAGATATATAATGCTGTGGAATTCCCAGTCCCAGAGGAGGTGCAGCCCAAGCATGACTCAGCAACGACAGAACCTGACTGGGATTGATCTGCTCTCTTGGGAGCAGAATGATGGAAAGCTTTATTTTCACCTCTGTAATGTCTCCCCTTGCTTGTTTCATTGATTCATATGCTAAAAATGTAAGTGCAGTATATGAAATGTATGCAAAATTCAAATCTCCTCTTATTCCTCCTGGAGGTTGGGGTTGAGGAGGGCGACCAGCGCCATTGAGCAGCTCTTCCAGACAGTTCAGTGTCAGGGGCTGCAGGTGCCCAGCAATGCTAGGGCCTGAATTCCTCATGCGCTTGTCAGGGTTCTAACAAAAACCAAACAATAGAGGCTTTCAAAAGAATACTTACTGATTCCTGCATTTGTGGACTGTGCTATGAGATGTAATAAAAAGAACCTGGAAGAGGAAGTGCTAGTGCGGCACATGAAGCTTCTTTGGGGGAGAAAAATATACTTCAGCAAAAGTACATTAGCACATCCAACTTAATTAGCTTTCATTGCCCAGAGTTAGAAGAGAGTAAGTTGCTAATAAATAATATCACCTGATATTTATATGGTTCATCACACTTTTTAAATAAAGAACTACTTGGTGTGCAGTTTTTTGCTTATTTATTTTTTTTTTGCAGCACTGAGGATTGAACTCATGACCTTACACTTGCCAGGCAGGTGCTTAGGCCGCTGAGCTAGATCCCTGGCCCTTGTCTTTTTGAGACAGGGTCTCACTATGCCGTTCAGGCTGGCCTTGAGCTCACTTTGTAGCCCAGGCTGGTCTCAAACTCACAACAATCCTCCTGTCTCAGCCTCCTGAGTGCTGGGATTATAGGCGTGAGCCACCACGCCCGGCTTGTGTGCAGTTTTAGAATGTGGATTCCACTTGTCTCTCTCGTTTACTGTTCAGTTCCTAGATCCTGGAGCAGTGCTTGTCGTGATGAATAATATGTGTTGCCTGGGAAAATGAGTAAATATGAACTTTGCTCTTCATAGTGAACTAGTGCAGGAAGTGGGGACTTGTAGCATAAGTCTTTCTTTATAGTAGTAGAGCTTGAACCAAGGGACTTTGCACTGAGCTGCATCCCCAGCTCTTTTTACTTTTTGAGACAAGTTCTCATTAAGTTGGTAAGACACCTACGTTGGGCTGTGATCCTCCTATCTCAGCCTCCAAGAGTGCTGGGATTACAACTTATATTAGCATACCCCATTCATAATTCCCATTTTAAATAGGTAAGGAGACTGCCATTTGGAGTGGGTGAGTAACTTATTCAAGGTCATATATGAAGTCAAGCCCATTTTTATGACTCTTGATCTTGTACTGCTGTATCTATCTCCTGGTGTATATAAAATAATCTGCAAATTGTATCTTACTGAAATTTTAAAGAGCAAAATTATACAGTGGAGTAATATTCAGTCATAAAGATGGAAAAATAATTTGAATAATTTGTGGAAAAATGGATGCACTTTTGAGTCTGTAATGCTAAGTAAAATAAATCAGACACACATAAATATCACATAAATAAATATCACCTCGTTTTTCTTATATGAGAAACTCAAAGTATAAATAATTTAAAAATCAAAGTAAAAGAAAGATGATAGAAAACAGAAAGATGGATTTTGTGGTGTTGTGAAGAGGGTCTAGGGACAGAGGGACCTGGGAGGGAAGGGAGAAAAGAAAGTAAAAAGGATCAAGATATGAAATGTATTTGTACCAATGAATTAAATATATTATGAATTGGAAACATACAAATAAAAATAAAATAAAGCAAAATAAAATTTTCTTCAGATCTCTCTATTAGAACAGTGTTTGAGGTTTACTGGTAAGAGGACAAGTTGCTCATGAAAGATGTAAGAGGAAAATGTCTTTTATCAAAGATGGAAGAAGACTAAAAAGACAAATGAAGAGAAAAATAATTTGCACGGGATGTAAGGAAATACCACAATTCTCTGTTTAAATTCTTACCCTATGCATGTCCATTAATAACTCAGAAATTAATAAACACAAATAACAAAACGATGATAAAACTGCTCAAATTAGTAGAGGAACTTAGGAGTACTACTCTTACCACCATCACTTTGACCACCAAATTTAGCAGTGACTCAGTGAATGTAAAGCAGGTGGAGACTGCAGAGTGTCATAAGAACTGGTCTATTGGGAAGACCTAATTCACACAGACAGTGTCAACATCCTTTGAGAAGTCACAGCCACCTCTTGACCTGTTCCTTGCTCCTTGCTATCCCTGCTCCAGGTCACCCTCTCCTCTATCTTGAAAGGACCAGCTCCTAACACAGGTCTGATTATGCATTCACTTGTTTAGAATCCTCTTTCACAGGGTGCTTGTTCTGTACAGAGTAAAGCACAAATTCCACAGGGAGACATTACAAATTCTGAAAAAATGACCAGTTTACCTTTCAATATTATAAAACTGCCATTCTCCTATACACCCTCTCCTCTTGTCCCACACCCTACAGCTTTTGATCTTTTCTGTGTGCATGGCCCATTAGTACCGTGGCTCATGATCATATTACTGCTCTACCTGGAATTCCTTTGCACTCCTCTGCTGCCTCTCCCAAGCTTATCCATCTTCCAAGCTTCAGTTCATGGACAGTTTCTTTCATGTAAATTTTCCTAATTTTGCAAAGTTGAAATTCATCTTCATTAATACATATGCCAATTATTCTGAAATAAAATTTGTGTGTGTTCTATGTTCTCTAGAGAGAAGCAAGATGCAAATCCTAGCACCAAAATGTCTGTCTTAGTTACTTTTCTGCCATTGTTGAGACAAAACACATGATGCCCAAAATTAAAAGAGGAAAGGTTTATTTAGCTAACAGTTTGTGGAAGTTTCAGCCTGTAATCTGTTGGCTCCAAGGCAGAGTGGCACATGGCAGAGGGACAACAGTTCACAGCAGTGGGAGATAGCAAAGCAACAAGAACAAAAGGGGAGGAACAAGTTTCTCTTCCACCCTTCTACTGTAAGCAGGTTACCTGCCCTAGGGTGGGTGTAGTACTCATATCATCTCCATGCCCTCCTCTTGCACAGGCTCAGGATGTTTACAAAGTGAGGACCCTAGCCCCCTGAGTTACTTAGTAAAACTGCTAAACTTCTCAAATTGACACAATGAATTGACCATCACAAATACCTGGAATGTAAACAGTCACCCTAGGGCATGTCCTCTACACCCTAGGATGTAGAACTGCTGAGTCACTTAGTTAATCATC
>RJWT010028923.1:0-15086 GCA_004365215.1 Cuniculus paca | reverse complement strand
CAAGTCATTCCTAAGTTCCTCTATTTTTTTAAAATCTGTATCTGCACTACACTCACTAATTATATGCTTCATTATGGTCATCATCTCTTTAATTATCTCTGTTTTGTTTTTGTCAAGAGACTTACTGATCTGTTTTGTTACCCTGCTGCTACCATTGTGGAAAATTCAGCTGGGTGGCTTTTGATTTCTTCCACCTCAATGCTCCCTTGATTTGCCTTGGGTGAGTTGGAGGTTATGGGTGGCATCTTCTGTGTTTTCTCATTTTATGTTTATTTGTTTGTTTTCTGCATTGAGGCTTGTAAATTACTTATGGTAGGTAGCTTTATTTCTAGTAGTGAGACTTTAGGAAATAACTACTTTTCAGAGATGTCTTTTAGGCGTAGCTGGCTTTTGACTTTTGAGTCTGTCCCAAGAGCAAAAGTGCACCAATAAAATTAAATTTAAAAATAAAAGTTATTACAGTAAAAGATGAGTGCCAAGGATGATAGAGTAAGTATATTTAATGAGAGGAGAAATAAAAAAAAAGTTTTGAAGAGGATCAATGGCAATATGTCTTACTATAACAAGATTTTTATTTTTATTTTAAAGAGAATAAAACAGAACAGAGTTAAACACAACAAAGCATTTCAGAACAGAACACTGCAAGCAATACAGGTCTTCAAATCATAACAATAGGAGATTAACAATGGCTACCCTAGTGTCTCTTGTTTTCTTCAAAATGGTTGTTCATACAGTCATACACCATAAACTCAAAACAAAATAATATAAAACCAGATAAAAGAGTGAAGGCATTGCAGGCCTTCAAATCAGGCAATAAGAAATCAACGGTTACCTTAATGTCCTTTGTTTTCTTCAAAAAAGCTGTTCCTATCTTCTCACATATTGCAATCAAATAGTAGAAAACAGACTTAAACCAATCAAATCAAAGAATAAAAGCATTATTGGACTTCAGAACCTTTTCCCCATATTTATCAGGGATTTTGTGTCTTATTGAGTCTTTCAGTTTCTTACACTAGGGAGACGATGCGGTGTTTACACATGTGAGTTTGATTTATTTCACTTATGAGTATGGTCTCAAGTCACATCCATTTACCTATAAAAGCCTCAGTGTGATCCTTCTTTATAGCTGAATAGTACTCCACTGTATAAAAGTACCACATCTTTTTTATCCATTCCTCAATTGATTGACATTTGAGTCGTTTCCAAGATTTGGCCATTACAAATTGTGCTGCTGTAAACATGGGTGCACATATATCACTGTGGTATGATGATTTCACATCTTCTGGGAATATGCCCAGAAGCGGAATAGCTGAGTCAGATGGGACTTCCAATCCTAGCTTTTTGAGAAACCTCCAGACTGATTTCCACAGTGGTTACACCAGTCTGCACTCCCACCAACAGTGGAGAAGGGTTCCTTTTTCCCCACAGCCTCTCCAGCATTTGTTATTGGTGATTTTCTTGATCCTGGCCATTCTTTCTGAAGTGAGATGAAATCTCAGAGTTGTTTTAATTTGCATTTCTCTAATGACCAATGATGCTGAACATTTTTTCATGTATTTGCCATTTGTATTTCTTCAGCTAAGAAGTGTGTTTTCAGTTCAGATGCCCATTTTTGGATTGGGTCTTTGAATTTCAAGGGCCTGATGTTTTTTAATTCTTTCTATGTTCTAGATAGAAGACCTTTGTCTGAAGGACAGTTGACTAAGATTTTTTCCCAGTTCGTGGGTTTTCTTTTCACTCTGTTGGAGATTTCTTTTGACATGCAAAAACTTTTTAATAAGACAAGATCTCAGTTGTAGATTCTGGGAATATAACAAGATTTTTAAGAGTTCTTTTTTTTTTTTTTAATTGTACAGGGGATCAAACTCATAGCCTTGCATTTGCCAGGCAGGCACTTATGCCACTGAGCTAAATCCCCGGCCCTATAAGATTTTTAAAAATGTAAACATTCACTGTATCTTTCAATCACCCTCTTGTATGTTGCAATCCTCTGGCATCTTAAATATCCTGTTACCCATCATCCGTAGTGTATCTGTTGATGATCCTTACTTATCCACTTGATGGACAGTTAATTTATTTCTACATCCTAACTTTTCAAAAGTCAAATCTATATATTTTTAAAAAAGGTATTCTCAGAAGTCTTGCTCTCATTTCTATCCCTCTGTCCATCAGCCCCTGTAGATAACTGTTTTCATTGGTTTCTGGTTATATCCTTTTCCAGTGTGTAGGTGGTGGTTTCTTCTGAAACAAATATGTATACTCTATATTCTATTTCTCCTATTAAACAACAGTTGCTACTATATATGTACTATTAATTCTGAAAATACTGTATTTCCCTCAAATAAGAACAGGTCTTACATTAATTTTTGCTCCAAAAGATGCAATAGGACCTATTTTCAGGGGTTGTTTTATTTTTTCATGTACAACAATATAAAAAGCTATTCAAATATAGTCACATCATCTTTTGGAACATGGTCATAACTCTATAGATTCCAAATTCTGGCCTGAATTTCTTGGGACTCCATTTCCTGTAGAACTATTGGCCCCAATCTTCTATCTAGCAATGGAGCTCTGCTGAAATGAGCACTTCTTGTCCGTGTAGCCTCAGCTTACAGTACATTGGCAAAATAGCTGTCAGTGATTTTATCCTGTGAATTCTTCACTCAAGTCATAACCTCTTGCAGGTTAGACTTGACAAGGTTTTCATTAAATTAAGTGTTAATTGCACACTTATGAGCTAGGAGTGACAACAAAAATGATGACAGCTAAGAATGATAGTCCATACAAAAGCAACAAAACGTTGCAGGCATCAAAATTCAGAAAATGTTTATTTCACATGAGTCAAGTACATTTGTTACAGCACATGACACATTGAGTTTTAAAGATTCATATTAGACATAACCATGTCCATATATTATCAAGTGTACAAATTATTCATGTGTTGTTTCTGTACTCCATTTGGTAATCTTGAGTTTATCAGTTTACATGTGCATTTACCTCTTGTCCAAAGACACCCACTTGGGTAGTACCAAATACTTAATTATAGTTTATATTATTTACATTTTAAGTATCAATGTCAATATTATATATTAACATTACTTTGTAATTCAGTATGTCCATTGGATGTTGCAATGTGTACATACTAAATATATCTATCAGACTGATGATCTTAACTGGGGCTTATTCTGGGGTAGACTTAAGAGCATTCTGAAAATCACGCTAGGGATTATTTTCTGATTTGATTATATTTTCAGAAACACAATATTTAAGTTTATATGACTCAGTAATAGTACAGTTGTACTTCATTGTATGGGCTGTACCACAGTATATTAAATTGATTCTAATTACAAATCAGATCACAGGAAATAACACTGTATGTTTTGTATTTGCAGAAGCATCATCTTTTTTTCTTTTTTTTTGGTACCGGGGATCGAACTCACAACCTCACACTTGCCAGACAGGTGCTGTACCACTGAGCTATATCCCTGGCCCTTACAGAAGCATACCTTGAAGGTGGATTTTTTTTTGCAGTGCTAGGGATGGAACCCAGGTCCTTGTGCGTGATAGGCAAGCATTTTACCACTGGGTTATAACCCCAACCCTCTTGAATGTAGAATCTTAAAATTAACATTGCTGGCTCATTGGGTAACTAGTAAGTGATTTTGTTAGATGTCAGATTTGCTACCCTTGAGGAATCCTGTGGATGGGAATCCTGTGGGACCTTAGGTGCATGCCACTACTACAGGAATGTCTATTTCATTTATATTTTAATTCACTTCATAGTTGCCAGGTTCTTAGTTGTTTTTTCCATCGCTGAGATATAATACCTGACACACACCCACAAATACAGGAGGAGAGATTCATCTTGCCTTGAAGTTTCACTCCATGTTTGGCAGGCTCAAACACAGAAATGGCATAGTGGAAGGGTTGGGTAGAGGAAGGCTGCTGGCATCTTAGCAGCCAGGAAGCAGAGAGAGGAAGAAGGAACTGGGGAGGGAGACAGACCTTCTGAGGTCACATCCCTAGTGACCCACCCCCAGCCAGGCCCTACCTCCTAGCAGCAGGTCAGCTATAACACCCCCATGACCTTGTCACCTTCGAAAAGCTCTGCCACTGAACACATGAGGCTTTGAGGGGACATTCTCAGTCTAAACCATAACACAGGTTCCTGGATTTTTTCCTAGTAGCAAAAAACAGTTCTAGTGAAGTTTCTTTTTTGGGGGGGAAGGGGTGAGACGGGATCTCACTGTGTAGTTCAGGCTGGCTTTGAACTCACTAATGTATCCCATGCTGGCCTCAAACTTGCAGCAGTTCTCCTGCCTCAGCTTCCCAAATGCTGGGATTACAGTTGTGCACCACCACGCCCAGTCTTTCTAGTGAATTTTGTATTTGCCCTTCTCTTACGAGTCAGGTTGGATTGCACAGTCTAACATCTCTTTACCTTTAAATTCTCAAGCAGCAGAGAAGTTTGGGATGTAGTACTGCTAACGTTTCAGTCACCGTATTTCTAATGTTTTTTGTCTGTTAATTGCTTTAAATAAGGAATTATTATGTATGCATGTATTACATATATGTTATAGTACATTCTTTTTATGTGAGAATGAAATATTTTGCAAGTAACCTTTTAGGTTAGCAGTGTTATGAAAGAGCACTTCTCTATACTACCCTTAGCTAAATCTAGAGTGGCAGGAAGCTTCCTCCATTTTCATGATGGTAACACTATAATCAGTCTCAGGTAGGAGCATTACCCCTGACCTACTTGCTGCTTTAAAATCTAAAGAATGTTTTGAAATAACCTTTTGTCCTTTTATCATGATCTCTTTATAAATACTCATTTTTGTTTTCCTTCAGGCTGTTGTATGAGGGGATACTGATACTTCCAATTTTCAGTATGCTACAGCTATTATAGTTTGAGTCATACCTTGACATTTTTACCTTATCTGTACATTACGGCCTCGCCTTCATTTTAAATTGGGGCTTTTCAAAGAGGAACCAAAAAGAAAATCATAACTGTACTTCAGTTTGAAAATCGTTGCTTATCAATAAAAGGTCAAAATGAGTTTTGGTGAAATGCTTTCAATTATGTAGTTACAAATATTTTTTATGTGGTACTTAAATCTGAGAAGCAAGCCATACTTGGGTTTTCTGTGTGTTAGATTTGTCTGTCACAGAACAGGAAGAAGTGTTTAAAGTTTTCTGCAAAAGATAAATAGTAGATTGATATGAGTAAGAGGTTTCTGAGAAGAGTAAGTTTGGGGTCAGTTTTTGTAGTAGTAAATGTGAATTGATAGGGAAATTTCTGAAATAACAGATTGGTTTATTTTTCAGAAAGTATACAAAATATTAAATTATAGAAAACTAAGAATAGTAGGTTTCTTGCCATTTACAGATTTAGAAAAAAATTTGGCAATAAAGCATGTTTTCTGTCTAATAGCTTGATGCGGGGCATGGTGGCACATGCCTGTAATGGCCTGTAATCCAGCACTTGGGAGTCTGAGGCAGGAGGATCACCGTGAGTTTGAGGCCGGTCTGAACTACATAAGCAAGTTCAAGGGCAGTCTGGACTACATAGTGAGACTCTGTCTCAAAAAAAATTAAATTTAAAAGAAATCATGAGATTTGATTAGCAAATTTGTACAAAATATACTCTGAAAAATCTACAGAAAGTGAGAAAATCAGAACTGCTCTTTTTAACAGTAAGAAGGGACTTTGTGCTGAATTCTCAGAATGCCAAGTTTTACTCAGAAATTATGAAAAGAAAAAAATACTTAAGCTGTGGGTTCTTACAAATATGTTTAAAGATTTTTACTTTCATACAGTGCAAGTATATGTAGTTGTTAAATAAACACTATTTGTAGTTTTATCATACATCATTCACTATTACAAGTGCTTTACAGAACCAATTTATTAAATCCTCATAATAACCTTAAACGTTCATGTTTTAGTAAGAGGATAGCTTAAATGTATTTGCTAAATGCTCATTTTTTGCCGTTTGTTGGTTAATTGACAAAGGTACATTAGTCAGTAAACTTTAATTTGGCTTGAAGCTTTTTTTCAGGGCTGTGAATCAAAACCTTTGCTTATGCAAAGCACATACATAATCTACTAAACAGTAAACTTTTAATCTCAGATTTTGTAATGAAAATTCTACAGTGCTCAGTAGTTTCACTAAAGTAATAATTTATGTTTAAAAAGATTTAAACATGTTAATAATTCACCTGTTATAGTCAGATGTATACTTTATGTATGTTTATAATCTGGATACCTAGAGAGAAATAAAAGTTAACTTCTTTGATATCATAGGCATTTTTTTTGTTCTTTGTTCAGATTAATTACTGTGGACTTTTGATGGCATATAGGTTTGAAAATACATTTGGAATAAGTACCCATAAGCCACATAAATGTTTGTTTTTAGGGGATTTTGTTCTTGTACCTACTACAAATGTGAGGAGGTTAAAAAAAAGCTATCTCACTTTGGTAATGAAAGTGCTTTTACTTCTTTCAAAGTATTTTCTACCTTTATTATGAGATTTTTTTTTCTTGTTGGGTTTCTCTATGTGAAGTAATCTTTCAGTTTCTTTACTTTTAGGTACTGAGATTATGGAGATTTTGCTGTATCTTTGCCTTACGATTCTCTCATAATGACAGGAAAAATTATACTAAGTTATCTTTATGGTATATTTAATACATGTGGTAATACTGAGTTTTAGGTAGACCTGAAACTATTCAAATAGGTTTTTTATTGAATCTACCTACTTATTGTATCCTGTTTTCCACTTTCTGCAAAATAAGCTAATACTGAGTGTTGTGTATAAACTATTTTTAACTCATCTAAAGGATAATGTAGCAGAAAATAAAGTTTATTTTTCATTTCACCTTGATGGAATCAGGATGGATTGTGATTTTGAGTATCTTTTAGAAATTATGTTGTATCTATATTTATCTATTACTTGGAAGATATAGAGAGAAGTCACTAGTATAGATTTTATTTTTCGCATTTGAATTAACCCTAATAGGCACATCTGTAATGTACCCTTTCTAGACACTCGTGTGTCTATGAATGTATGTATTTGTATTTGCTGACTAAGGAAACTTGGATTCTGTTTCCAGCTATCCTATCAACTGTTGGTGTTCTTACTCTACTGCCCACACACTGTTAGAGCTCACCTGTTTTGCATTCACTAAGACAGGGTAGAGGGCCAAAAATTATTGAGTCAATACTGAGGGTTTTAAGTCAAAAACAGCTGGTGGTGACATAGTGTATGACCATGAAGTGGGAAGACAGAAGGGACATGATCTGTTCTGCCGTGAGATAAAGCCACCAGATTGAATAAGGGAGGAGTTTGATTCAGTCCAGGTGTCAATCAAGCACACTTTGGCATATTAATTTGTCTTGTCGTATGGGAATATAGCTTTGATAGGGTGTAGAGATTGCCCAGGGAATGGAGTAATATTTTTTCCTGTTATGCATAGGCCAGCATAGCCTGCGCGAATGAGTAGTTAATTTCATGGATGCTTTAGAACCATTTTAAGAATAATTTTATTTAAATGGGTATTCCCACAATTAAGTATAGAACATTGAATTTTGACATATACTCTCTCCTTCCCACCTGTACTGTCATTTATTTCTCACCCACACTTCCCTAACATTCTTTTCATGGAGCTTCAGTTTTCTTTTTACTTCTCTCATCTATCCAAGTGTTTTTTTTATATGTAGCATTATATAGTTCTACAACCATGGATAAGAATGAGTTTGTAGGTCTTTATAACCCATAGAAAATAGGTTAGTGAGTAGCTGGATGCAAAGAAGCTGCATCGGGCTCATTCTAACATTGCTACCCTGTAACACACTCATGAAGCAAGGGTGCTGTCAAAAGGAGTAGACTCGGCCTCTGATTTCTAATTCTCTTAGATTAAAACTAGAATATTGCCGTTCTTTTTCTTCCTTATAGTTGGGAGCTTATCCTTTGGGCCCAGTATTACCTGTTTCATTTCTAGTTCCTACAAAAAAAGTGAAGCATTGGTTCTACCCTACCCCTTTCTAAATTAGCTCATTTGAATTTCAGAAAGAGGTATTCACAGTTCTTTGACTTAAAGTCCAAAGAGGGGAACACTGTAGAGGAAGCATTCCTCCAGTCAGCTTCTTCATGGATCTCGTAGTTTTACAGTTCTTCTTTAGACACCGAAAAGTACTCCTTTGCTTCTTTGGATTTTTCTCAATTTCTGCTTCTGACTTCATATATTCAGTGATCCTGAGATTCAGGCTACTGTTGTCATTTTCCTTGTGTAGTGTCTTTATTATGGCATCCCTTGACTCATCTCCTGCTGTTGTAGTTTGTTGAAACATGTAATACTGTTCTAGGCAGTTTTTCATAAAATGGACAAAAATAGTTTTTTTTTTAAGATTATATTTTTTTCAGAGCAAGTTTAGGTTCACAGGACAATTAAGAGAAGGTACCAAAATTTCCCTTGTACTCCCCACCCTGGTGTATCCTCCTCATTATCAACATCTCTCATCAGAGTGGTACCCCAGTTTATTATAATTGTCACTCCTTTAAACCTTTCTTCAAAGAAGCCATACTGAATAGAAAAGAGCTGTGGACTACGTATTGAAAGTTTTGCATAGAGCTATCCCATGTCTGCATTTACTCTTGTCATTTGAAAGTGGGTTAGAGGAATTTCAGAATACAGAAATTAGCAGGCAGACTTACAGCTATAATTTTGGTGAATAATTCAAAAGAGAAGTTAACAGATAACTTTTCTTACCAAAAAAGAGTTTCTTCTGTAAATTTTGGTTTTGATGTCAGTCTTTTATCTTTTTCTTCAGTTGCTCTAGGTCGTAACCAGCCTTTGAAAAAGGAGAAACCAAAATGGAAAAGCGATTATCCAATGACAGATGGACAACTGCGCAGCAAGAGGGATGAATTTTGGGACACTGCACCAGCTTTTGAAGGCCGTAAAGAGATTTGGGATGCCTTGAAGGCTGCCGCACATGCTTTCGAGAGCAATGATCATGAACTGGCACAAGCAATCATTGATGGTGCAAACATAACTTTGCCACACGGTAGGTTTGGGGTTCCTCAAGGACAAAGGGAACATAATCTGCTTGTTTTTAATAGCAGAGAACCAAATGGGAAGAATCTTTTTTCTTGCTATGTGTTACTCTAATTTTTTTAATGCAGCAAAGAATAGTATTCTCTTTCAGCTGGAGATAGTGTTTATATTTTTATGTTATAGTACTTCTTAAATCATAGAAAATAGTTGATAATATGTGTTTTCTAGCTTCCATGTAACCTAGTTCTCGGTAAAGACCTCTTCTCCACCCCTCCCTCACCCCCAGTCCCTAGTTCTTGGCCCATCTGTAAGAACCTCTGCTTCACTGCTTCCTTAGCAGCACTAGAGTCTCAATTTAGATTTCCTGAGATATAAAGATTCAATGGATGTCCCTCAAGTCATCATATTTTCTCATGAAGCCTATTTTTAACATAAAGAAAAAAACTAAACTTAGAAGTGAGTCCTATATGTTCTTAAGGATAGTTTTCTATGATTGTAACCCTGAGCATTATTAGAAACCTCTTCCTTTTGCTTAGGAATGGCACTATGGTGACGACTGTAAGCTTTGAATGTTTCTAGGCATACACACATGCTAGAACCATGCACATACTCTTGTTTGTTCTCTTTGATCAGAAATATTAAAAATGTTCATGTTGGACTGTGAATGTGGCTCAGTGGCAAAGCCTTTGCCTTGCATGCACAGGGCCCTGGGTTTGATCCCCAGCACCACAAAAAAAAAAAAGAAAAACATGTTATACTAAGATACTATTTTGTTTTTATAATCTTTGTCCTTTTGATTTAGTTTTTCAAGTTAGTATTTTTCTAGGTTATCTCTACAGACTCATATAATAGATAACCACCTAAATTCCCTTGTGTTTTTTTTCTACTCATTATTATACTACTTTCATTGTTTCCCCCTATATCTCTATTTGTCTGCGTTCCTAGGGGAACAGTGCTTTTCACATTTAACCATCTGCTTTATGTCCTTCAACTCTATGTTGAATATTTAACTTGCTGTCCTTGTCAGCTTTCCAACTCTCCACTAATTTTCTAATTAATTGTGCTTCCTAGGAACATTCCTTTTTATAAATATCTGTTCATTGTAAAAGCTTATTAATACGAGTTCGTGTTGCTACCATTTATTGAGCGCCCACTGATCACCTTCTCTACACAAATGTAAAAATGATCCTTTCTTTATTTGAAGAATTTATAGTAGAACATAATTTTAGTGTGACTGTTTAGCCACAATTTTCATGGATATAGTCTGTAAATTTCTGCCTCTTCTGTGATTAGGGATTAGGAGGTGATAGACATTGTACCCTGCTTACTTTTTCAGTCCTATGATTATCTTCAGCTACTCCTTTTACATACTATCAAGCGAGGGGCTTGTCTCTATAATTGGTTTTTTCTCTTTTTGAGGCTTATATCCTATATTTTCCAAGCAGAATATATGTTTGCATAGGTCAGCAAGTGTGTGGTAGAAGAGTCATCTATATGCGATTGTCTTAATTTAGAAGCCTGAGATCCAGAACCTTGGAACTTTGAATTCTTTACTTTGTATTTAACATAGTTACCTATAGCAGTGTCTGATTATGTTCTGCCAATAGTGGTCTTGTTTTAAAGGTCATGGAGGCTAAGTAGATCTATTTCATGTATGGCAGGGCCTGTAGTCTACTGGATTAGGCTCAGATCTCTAAAGACCCAAGTCCCTCAATCCTGCTTATCTATGTGAACTGTCAAGAAAAATGACGTTACTGGCAGCTCCATCAATCAACAGGTTAGAGAAAATTGTACTTGGAAATTTGAAAATATTGGATAAGCTTCCACTCCTCCTGTCCCCTTAAGAAGTATTTTCTGTGTAAGTCTGAAAGAATCAAACTGATGCGTGAGCTTTCCTCTTTCAAAGCTCTGTAATAACTTTTAGGCTATTGATATTATTGTCATTGATACCCTTGTTCATATTTGAAGCCTACCAAAGATATTGTATGGGTGAACCTTGAGTGAACCTGTTATGTATTGCCTAACTCACCATCAGTTTACCAATAAGCTACTTGGTTTGTATGTTTTTACCTAGACCTGCTCAATGATATTACTGCAATTCTTTTCATCTTTTTTATATAATTACATATTTGAAATTTTACTTTGGACATGTCGTATTATCTTTTAAATATCTAAAGGACTTCATATTTTGAGTTTAAATTATTGCATAGACTTTGGCTATTGTGTAACTCAGGTTGTGTTATCAGATCTAGTCTCACTTCTGAACTCTACTGTATTAATTGTAACTGCTCTACATGACTTGGGACAAATCATTTTTCTGAAATCTTCAGTTCTTTCACATGTAATATATGGATGGTAACTACCTTAAGGGAGTTGTATTGATTCACTGTGATGATAATACAGCACATGTGGATCATTTACATAGTGTCTAATATCCAAAAGGCATTTCATAAATAGTGTTGCTCATAATTTTATTTCCTGAACTGTAACATTAAAAAGTAAATTTTGTGTAGCAAAATCTCGAGTTAGAGATTTTTATCTTTTTTACAGATGTACTATCTATTAGTGACAGCTTTCTTTGGCTTCTATGGTAATCTGTCCTTGAGCATATATCCCTGATGGAATTTTGATGCTGGGTTGATTCAGAACCACAAGTCCTAGTAGACTTATTAATTAGAATTTTAGTATACATGCTGCTGAAGTGAGCACTAGACTTAATAATTAGAAAGCAAAGCAGTGAGGGCATAAGTTAGCTTCATCCTATGCCTTGTTCATCCCTGTCCCTTTGCTTACGTTCCTCACTATTACCTGTACGAGTACTGATCATGTTGTAGGTCAACAGTGTGAGAAGATCCTGGGTTACTCTCTAAGCTTTCTTCAGCCACATCTTTGTGCTTTCTTGTTTTCATCTTATCCCATCTTCTCATGTTATTTTATTATCTCAACTTTATTCATACTATCATTTTCCTAGCAGAAATACAAACAGTTCTTGAAAATGTATGTAATAAAGAGTTACCTTCTTTCCTTTCCTTTCTTTCCTTTCCTTTCCTTTTTTCTTTTCTTTTCTTTTCTTTTCTTTTCTTTTCTTTTCTTTTCTTTTCTTTTCTGACAGGGTCTTGCTGTGTAGTTCAGGTTGACCTTGAACTCACTATGTAGTCCAGGCTGGCCTTGAATTTGGGCAGTCCTCCTGCCTCAGCCTCCTGAGTACTGGGATTACAGGCATGTACTACTCTGCCCAGCTTACCTTCTTTTCCAAGTTATTTTTCAAGGAAGTGACCAAAAACACCTTTTTCCCATATTTCCTACTTCCCTTTTCCTTTCTCTTTTTCCCTTATTGTTGTTCCTTGATAATTCTTATTTCAGTTTCAGTTAGAAGGTCGTTTTCATTACATTTTCGCCTTGTATAGAAACAAAATAAGTTCATACTTTTAATTATCTTCCTCTCAAAATATCAGTGATAAGTCTTCTGTTTATTACTCTGAAGTAACAATAGAGAAGATTTAGAGATAACTTGGTATCATAACTATTTAGGAATTTTAAATATACATATATATTCATTTTAAAAATTATGTTCAAATTAAGAATGGTATGCACATGTGTGTTGTGGAAAAAGTTTACCATGTGATTCTGATACCTGCTGCCTCTTTCACATCCTCCCTGTCTTATATGAGCTTTATTTCTCTTGATTTGCATAGTATTTTTCTACACATCATCATATATTTCCAAAAGAGCTTATTCCCTTTTTCTCACCAATTGTCATTTTGCCATTGCCCAATAAAAATGTTCTTAATATATTGTACTATTTTAACTCTGAAAGCAGGTTATAGATTGAATGATTTTCTCAAGTTAGCATTAAAAAAGGATAGACATTCTTTTCACCTTTCACAGAGCTTGGTGAATTCAATTTAGTGACTTTTTTAAAATTACAAATTATTCAGAAACAATATTTATTTTATAAACAATGTTTTTTGTAATTTTTTACATAGAGGGATTTGCTTTGCTTTGCTTTGTTTTCTTTGTTTTGTTTTGTAACTGTGACAAGGTCTCTGTATGTAGGCCAGGCTGGCCTCAAACTCATAGCAATCTTCCTACCTTAGCCTCCCAAGTGCTGAAACTACAAGTGTGCGCCACCACACCTGGCTACACATAGCAGTTTTAAAAGGATTTTTAAAATTCCCTATTGCATTCCCCTGCCTTCTCATTTTCTAGAAAGGTAGCTGTTTCTTTTTCTCCCCCCCCCCTTTTTTTTTTTTTAAATCGTGACACTGGGGATCCTACTCAGGGCCTCCATGCTGGGTCAGCGCACTGAGCTATATCCCCATTCATTGTTTGTTTAGCATCTACAATTAACTCATAATTATCATTTTTTTCTATCATGTTTTCCATATCCCTGTAATTCAAATGTAAAAGCTCCTCTCTTAAGACTGTTCAATCCAACTGTATTCTGACTTTTTGTATCTAAAGTTTACTAATTCTTCAGTTTGGCTTTTGAAGTCCTGTTCCTTTTTGTCCTTAAATACTTACGGGCATGGGAAGTAGAAAAGATAATTCTTAGACTCAACTTTTTTCTACTGAATCCTCTTGCATGCTCAGCATGAGTTCTATCACTGAGTTACACTCCCAGCTCCAAGACTTCTCTTATTCTCTTCATAGTTGGTTGTATGGCCTGGGTGGGACTGTGGGGGCTGAGTGTGAGTTTCCCCCTAATTTTTTTCTTTCCTACTGTTTCTTATCTCAAAATATATTAAATGTGTGTAAGTTACATTGTATATAATAGTTTTTGAAACAAAGGCACATATAAAAAGCATAAAAAGGTTTTACATATTAGGAGCCAGTATGTGATGAAAAGAATACTAAACTGAGAATCATGAATAATAAAATACGATAAATTCCTTTGATACTTATCATGCCTGAAATAATCACCTACAGCAATCCTCATTTTACACACAAGAAAATTGAAGTACAAAGAGGTTGCATATTTTTCCAAGGTGTGTAAGTCATGAAATTGGGATTTGAATTCAAGTCTTGGATATACAGAAGCAACTCATTGTACTGCTGACACATCATTTCATCTCTATGTCCTGTAAAGTGATTGCACAAATCATTACCATTTATTCCACGTCAAATGTTCCTTGCATATTATGTAGAGTCCTTTGAATTTTTTAGTCTATTAGTACTAAAAGAAAACAAGCAGATTCTCTTAAGACTTAGGAAATGCAGGTGTATAGGCCTTTCTCTTTCCCTTCAGTGAGGAGAGGCCCATTAAGAAGCAAGCCAAGGGATGAGGGTATAGCTCAGTGGTAGAGCACTTGCCTAATATATTGAGACTTTGGGTTCAGTTTCTAGCACTGCAGAATAAAGAAGTAGGCCAGGAATTTTTCCTATAGGAATTTGTCATTTAACAAACCAAATCAATAAACTAATTCATAAACAAAGCAGTAAAGACATGAATATACTGTACTTACATAGGAGATAGAAGATTTTAGGCAGTTGTATTTAGAAATGACACAGGACCTTAGTAAAAGATCCGATGACTGATTAATCACAAATTAAATGTTATATCATTTTCTTCTCTATTTTCAAAGCGACAAAAATGATTTGGAGTTATAAAATGTAAATTTATCTACTCCTCTGCTGCTGTCGTTTTTTCTTCAATTAGAGCTATGAAGTCTGAAAATAACAGAATGGGAGGTTGTCCCTGGTCAGTAGGTTTATCTCTCAGAAGACCTCCTTTCTGTGTCATTCTGGGGATAGAGGCAGCAGAAGCAAGGTTTCTGACCTGGACCCACAGAATACGCTATACCAACTGCTACTTCTATAATGCTGGGTCAGCTGTAAATAGGAAACCACTCCCCATATCCAAGTGCCTCTGGGCTGCTCCTCCACCACCTTTTAGAGCTGAAATCCTAGAAATAAAAGAGTAAGCACCCCCTTTAAAAATGGTGGTGAAGAGCCGGGCGTGGTGGCTCACGCCTGTAATCCCAGCACTCGGGAGGCTGAGACAGGAGGATCGTTGTGAGTTCGAGACCAGC
>RJWT010028922.1:0-15059 GCA_004365215.1 Cuniculus paca | reverse complement strand
TCCTTTTCCATTCTGTGAATATATTTTGTTCTTATGTTCTTGAGATGCAAGATTAAGTTACTATTTTGATAATTTGATTTTTTTTCTAATCTACGTATTTACTGCTATTACATTTCTCTTTGCAATAATTTACCTGTGTTGCACAAAATTTTAGGTGTTATAATTTGATTTTCACTCTATTTAATGTATGTTACATTTTCCTTAAAGCTTTTCCATTTAACGCATAGATTACTTGTAAATACACTGTTTAACTTCAAAGTATATGGTTATATAAGCTACCGGTTTTGATTCCATTATGATTAGAGAACATACTGCAGACTATGTGATTCGAATTGTTTTAAATGTGTCTAGGCTCTCTTTGTGGCCCAGAATATGGGTAACTTTGGTCTGTTCCATTAACACTTACAACAAATGTTTATCGTGCTGGTATGGAGTAAAATATACTAAAACTGTTTCTTAGATATTGGCAGCTGGCTGTATTGATCTCTTCTCCATGTCTGTGGATTTTCTACATTATCTATCAAATGTAGAAATCTCTAAAAAAATGCTTGATTTGTCTGTTTCTTTTCTCAATTCAATCTCACTTTTGCATACTTTGTGTCTCAATTATTTGATGTGTACACACTTTTAATTGATATATTTCCTTTATGTATTAACCTTTTATCATTATGCAATATTTTTTTCTGTTTCTATAATTTTATTGTTTCAAATTCTACTTTAGTTGATAAAACAGTCAACTCTTCTTTTTATTAATATTTAAATGACACATCTCTGTCATGCTTATACTTTCAAACTACCTATATTGTAAGTGATTTTCATAGACAGTGCATAATCTAGCTATTTTATAATTCACTCTATGAATCTCTGCCTTTTGTTTATTTAGATCACTTACATTTAATTTAATGAGTTATAACTTAAATCTGTTATCCAAATGTATTTTGTTTTCTGTTTTTCTCTCTGGTGTTTGTTTCTCAGTTTCTCATATCTTTCTATCAGTAGTGTAACTTATTTGGAATTTTATTTTAATTTATGAATCATGATTTTCAGTATGTCTCCTGATATCACATTTTAGAGGTTGCTCAAGGCATGGTGTGGTCTATGCCACATAATGATGTATCCAACAGAGGGCCTTCTATTTGACAATGCTCCCACACAATTATATTACCTAATGATATCATAGACAAGTTAGTTTTCATAAGTAGGCTCTATAATGTTCACACAATGATGAAATTTCCCTATAACTTGTTTATCAGAATTTATTCCCACTCTCAGGTGACATGACTGTATGAACATAACTTAGAAACCATTGATGATGATATTTTCTAGTTCAAGTGAAAGATTAAAAATTTCCCTCACTTCACAGCCCTTTTCATTTTCTCAATTATAATAAAATTAATTTTAAATATTTTCCATATATTGAGAACCACATTAGTGTTGTTTTTACCTGAATTGCCAGTTATGAATTAGAATACACAAGAAGAGAGGAAAATGTCTTTATTTAATCATATTTTTGCATATTCCATGTTTTTTCTTTCTACTTGGTATTCCAAGATTCTTTCTTATATCTTTTTTTCTTTTTAGAAAATGTTATGGAATGAATTGTGTCATCCCACAGATTCACATATTAAAACCCAAACAACTTATATGTAGATAAGCCCTGTGTTGATAATTAAGGCTAAATAAGATTATAAGAGTGGGGCCTTGATACAATAGGATTAATGTCCCTAAAATGAGAAACAAGAACTCTCTCTCTCTCTCTCTGATTCTTGCTCTTTCCCTCTTCCTTACTCTTTCCACTTATAAAAAGAGGTCTGTAATTAAATAGTTAACTGGTAGCTTCCTGTAATCCAGGAAGAAAATAAGTCTTACCAGACACCAACCATGCTGCCATCCTGATCTCAGACTTCTGATGTGCATGACTAGGTGAAAAAAAAAATTTTTGTGTGCTACCCAAATTATGATATTTTGGTATAACTTAAACTAATTAATAGAGAATTTCCTTTAGCCATTCTTTTAGGCTAGACTTGCCAGCTGTGAATTTTATAAATTTCTCTTTATCAGAGAATATGATTCTTTAAATTTAATTATTGATTTAAATATCCATGGCCTATAGAATTATAAGTTGACAGTTATTTCCTTTCACATTAAAAATCCATTGTGCTATTATTGATTTCTAATAAGAAAGTTAGTATCATTCCCATTGTTTTTCTTTAATATTATTCCCATTACTTTTCTTTTATAGGTAAGATATCATTTTTTCCAAGCTGCTTTTAAGATTGGTATTTCACTTTAGTTTTCAAAAGTTTGGCTGTTTCATTTCTTACTGTGAATTTCTCTGAGTTTATACCATTTGGGGTTTGCTGGTCTTCTTGAATCTTTAAGTATATGGCTTTTCTCACATTTGGGGAATTTTTAGTTATTAATTCATTGTGTATATTTCTTAGTCTTACCTTATTTATCTTCTTTTTTAAACTGTACTCCAGGTCACTGACTGTTTCTTCTATCTTTGTCATTCGTTTATGGTGTCCATCCACTGAGATTTCCTTAAATGTGGTTTTGGTATTTTCCAGTACTAAACTGTTTCATTTCACTTTTTTTCACTGAGACTTGTCATTTTCAACTTCTAGTATGTTTGTAACTATGACTATGATGACTACAGAGGGAGGTAAAAATTTAAAGATGTAAGTCTAGAATCTCTACTGATCTTCCATTCAGTCAAAGGAAATAGACTGCTTTTCACTATTAGTACTGAGTTGGTACAGGAGTTTCAGTTGTCCACTAGACATCTGCTTAAGTCATGCTGTCTAGAAGGAGTGCTAAGCTTTGTTATTGCTCCCTGTGTGTCCTCCACTGGCACTACAGGGAAGGGAATGTGGGCAATGGATAAAGTCCTGACCCTGCTCTAGGCTTCTCCAGACATGATTAGAAAGAACAAGGAGTGGTTTCCCTTTACTGGTAGGTGGAGGTGAAAGCCCAAGCTTCCCGAAGGGTCTTCACTGACACCCCTGGGTATGCAAAGGCAGCTCATTAGCCTGAGCAGAAATTAAAATTTTAACTTCCTACTCAGTCTCATCAGATATCCCATGAGTCAGAGTACTGAGGAGATCTTTACTTCCCAACAATGGTGAAAACCTGTACTCCCCACTTAATCTTTGCTGACTAGGGTAGGGGTGGGCCCCTGTTTTATTTGTGATATTTGGTTATAATAATGCAGATATTATCTTAAATCTTTTTTCTTGATAATTTGTCCCTGTCCTAGTCTTTTGCTTAGAGAGAGTAGGTTCTTGTTGAGGATTTTTTTCCTTTATCCTTTGGCATTTCCAAGGGTTTCCAGTTTCTGTAACTCCAAATGTAAGATCTATGAGGCAAAGAAAAATAAGGAACTCAGGACTGTGTCACTCTTTAAGATCCACTGCTCTTAGCTAGTCTTTCTTTTTCTCTATACTTTTCAGACTCTTTTTGGGTTAGTTTTATAAATAATGCCCAGAAGTTTTGGTTGTATTTAGCAGAAATGAATCACTCAATTTTTCTGAAAGCAGATCCTTCTGAGAAACACTGATTTTAAAAATCAGATTTGGAGAAAGTCCACACATAATATTCATATATTACATAAAATAAGAGCCTTAAATGAAGAAATTATCCATGTAAGAGAAAATAGAATGGGATGATTTTATTGATTAGAAAAAGATCAGTCCACAAAGATAAAGTTTATTAACTAAGCATGACCAACAGTGATGACAAAAGACAGGGTTGCCCAACTCTTACAGTCAAGATTCTATAACCCTTCCTGAATTCTGCCATGAGAAAGAACACTTCTTTAATACTGATTTATTACTCAGCAACATTTAGTAGCCAGTTGTTTGAAATGTGTTTATCTGTTTCTTGATCACTTTATCTATTTCATGATCATTTTGCTTCTGAATGTTCAACTAGGAAAAAGAAAAAAATTCCTCTAATTTTGGAAATATGAAAATCTATGAAGCCAAAAATCAAGGAAGAAACTCTTTTGTAGAGATGGAATGAAATTTAAGGATGAACACAGTCATCATTCAGCTATGAATGAACCTGAACTTCTTTAATGTTTGTTGTTTTGAGTTCCTCTGGATAATCTGTTAATAATGTATGTTGTTGTGTGTCCTGGGCATGTGTCCTGTGCAGAAGTCAGGCAGGGGCATGACTTAAACGCCATGGAGAACGATCTTGAAAGTATTTACTCAGGTAATAGATAATCCCTTTATAATGAGGAACAGATTTAATGCAATAATGACTTGTTTCTACACAGTAATCTGAAGTTGAGGCTTACATTCTACCTGCTGTAATTTTAAAGTACAGAAACTTTTAAGTGTAGCAGGAAATAGAATCTATTAATGCATAACTTCATACTCAAATGAATTTGAAACCTCACTTTCTTGACAAAGAATGTTCACTAATTAACAATGACTGTATCGAGATTTTTAAAGTATCTCTTTGAATATTGAATATTTGCTTTGGGTAAAAGTCTGGCAAACCAAAAGCATATGGACATTTTTTTCAGGGTAGTGATCAATAAATGTCATTGGTACTTCAAAATGATGAATAGAGTTCTTGAGTAAAAAAATAAGATGCCACTTTGAGTTTTCCAAACTGCAGAGATGTGAGAGATAGACCATAAGGAAATGACTCAAATAGGGAACATTGAGCACAGAACTCTTAAACAGGAAGAGGATCAAAAGCATTTATAAAACTAAAAACAGACCATGTCAATTGTCTAGACATACTTTCATTAATTATTAATGAATAATTTTTAGGTGCTTTTTAGGTGCTTCTATACATGTCATAAGACTGAACTAAAGCAGAGAAATTTTCATCTAGTTTGTCCTTCGAGCAACATTATGTGGTTTCAAAACCACACAGCTACAAGAAGAGGAAATCCGTTTGGGATTTTTATTAGTATATTATGCAAGTTCAGCCCATTACTAAACACTTTTGTAAAACCTAGTATTACATAGTGATAGAAGAGTATGTCTGAAGATAATCAATTTGAGTTCTTTCAACCACCAAAATCACAATATACATCTTTTCTGAATCTCTCTTGCCTTATTAGTGAATTAAAATAATAATAACAATAATTGAAGGGTACTTTACAGTCTAACTCCAAGGAAAAAAAGAAAAATATTCATAAAATGGAATTTACACTAAAGTAATACAACTTTACATAACAAAACTCCAAATGGTTGTAGCTAGAGACAAAATTGGCACAAAGGAACAAAGGAAGATAGATATTTGTCATTGCAAATAGAGGGGCATAATCTATGAAATTATATTTGGATAATAAGTAAACTTTTGTCAGGAAATATTCAATTTGGAAGATGTTCTTATTCAAATACATAGGGAAATGTAGGTATGTGAACATGTATTCAATTAATTTTAATTAAACACTAAGTGTCTTCTCTAGGTTTGTCATTGTGCTCAGCATTGACAATGAAGAAATACACACTTCACACATAGCCCCTCCTTTCACAGTTCGTATTTTTCGGATGAAAGAGACAGATAATTGCACCCTAACTTCCAAAAATTTGAAATGACAACGTGACAAGTTGTAGAAATGAGAATTACGATGTTACAAATACTCATTATTTTGACAAGAATGTGTATGCGTATACATTAATGCTTTTCTTTCACTTTCCTATTCCATTTCATTGCTACTATAAAATACTTAATAATAGCCAAACTTTATTTAAGTATTTAAGCCCCAAGCCAGGAATGATAGCGCATGCCCATAATCCCAGGACTCAGGAGATTAAAATGAAAGGATTACTTTCAAGAGGGTCTGGGTTACATAATGAGACCCTGTTCAAAAACAACATCAGAAACAACAAAAGCATTTTAAGCTACAGGATATTCAGAAAAAAATATGACTGGTTTAGAAAAAGAGCATCACTCAAAGATGTCCAAAGGACTTTTATGTTTTACTCTGATGAAATAGTATCTATTTACTTTTGGGAGATAGATAACTTTATTGTATGTATTTGGAAATTAAAACTTTTGTGCATGAATGTCAGTTGACAGGGTAAGGATTGAGGCAGTTTCCTATGTGACAGCTTAGGTAAACTAAAGCTACATATGCAGAATTCTGTTTCCTGTATATTTCTTGGCTGCTGTGGACCAGTGAGGCCACTACACAGGGGTTCAGTGGTCAACAGTGAAGCAATTGCTGGTAACCTGTCAAGGTCGCAGTAGCTGCCAGCCACTCCTGCAGCTCATATACATTCTCACTAACCTGCTAGGTCATTTTGTGGGCATACAGAGGCAGACACATCCCATAACTCTGCTTGATCCTGATAGTCTTTTTCCTTTGGCTTTGGTAAATGTGTTCCCAGATGAGAGTAGCTGTTTCTACTGCAGAACATACATACCATGAAGATTGGAGAAGCTGTGACTTCAACACATCTTCCACCTTTTCCTTATGGATTGCCCATTTGTCTTCTTAGTTTCAGTATACTGGGGTTTTTTTTTTTGTTCTCTTCTACATTGTTTCTACCTTTTTCACCACCAGTCCTGCTAACTTATGGTAATTTCCACCCTACTACCAAGTACAGTGGCGGGAACCTTGATAGAATTCATCACTTTTGATCCTAACATTGTTTGCTATTCTACACTGGCTCTGGTTCTCTGGTTTCATCCTAACTGATGCACTATGCTGCCAAAGTGAGAAGCAATATGAAGAAAAAAGAGAGAGAGATAACATTACACAAAGAAAAGAATGAATTCAACAACCTTGGAAAGTTACAAATCACTGTTCAAGGATGATAGCTGTGGGACTCAGAACCGAACCACTTCTGCTAGCTTAGATGGATGTAGATTTCAGCAGAAAGGTCTCAGGCAAGGGGACACTATAGAACAGATAACATAACTGAGAGAGGAGGGAAAATGAAATATAAAGGAAACCTGAATGAAAGAAGATAAAATAAGAAATAAATTAGAAACTCCAATTGGAAAAAATCTGTGTAAGCAATCAAGGTCTACACTGCAAGTTAATTGTCCAAATTATTATAGGAAGTCACTGACCTTCTAGAGGAAAACGGATTTGGGGCAATAAATCATAATGAATTTTGGGCAATAAATACAATGAACAAAAAGATAGATTACATTGGGGTCATGACAAAGAAAATATATGCTTATGTTTCTAATACAAATAATAAATAAAAGCATTTTAAGTCTAGATGGCACCAGAGGTCATGATTTTGAGAATTCAGAGCAAGGTGAGAAAAGAAAATAGGGTTGGACAGTCTCCTGTCAGTGTCAGTGAGGTTGTCTCAATGACCCTACAGGAGACACCCTTACATTCGGCCACTTGAGGAAGATATTTATATAGACATATCAACTTAATTCCAATTTAGTCCTTCAACTTCAAGAATCAAATTTTATAATGCCCAGAAGACTAAGTTATTAAAACAAATCAGACTATAAGTGGTGCTAATATTCAGGAAACTAACAAGTACATAGAAAAATTGAGAACAAGTACAGCTTTTGATACACTTCCCTTGTTATCAGTTTTTGAGAAAAAAAAAAGGCTCAATAAATATACAGTGATGTTTTCATGAGTAAAATATAGACTGGAGTCCAGGAAATGGTCACATTTAATATACTCTAATAAAACAATAGAGCATATAGTATTGACTCTGCAATCATTGAATACTTGGATTTTTTTGAAACTGAATTAGAAAATCTTACAAAATGAACGGTTGCATACACTCCTCCCTCAAAATTCCTGTATGGAAGCACCAACCCCTAGCATGGCTCTATTCGAAGATGGATCTTTAAAGAAGTCAGTAAGGTTAAAGGAAGTCATGAATGTTTTGCCCTCGCATGACTGGTATTGTAATGAGAAGAGACACAGAAAGCAAGTTCTTTCTCCTGTGAACCAAACAGGAAAGACCATGTTAGGACACAGCAAAAAGATGGCCTACAAGCCAGAGAGAAATTCTCACCAAAATTGAATCTGACAGAATCATGCGTTTGATATGTACATACATGCATATAATATTACAGACAAGTAAATCTAAATCTTTGAAAATAAATGCAGATATTTCTTTATCCCCATAAATATTTTCACATACACTAGCCAAGAACAAGGACATTTTCACACATAGTTGCTTTCATGACACTTTTTATACCTTCTTTTTTCTTTCTCGACTTTCCCATATTTTTTTCTAGATTATATTTGGTTACTTTTGCTCATATCCATAAGTACATATCAATATTCTGAATGTGGTAAGCTAGCTGGATAGGAAATGTCTAGAAAAATCCATAGAATTCAATTTCCATAGTAGCATTACAAAACTGAGTTTGATGGATGGCCAAGCAGAAATAAACAGGCATGGTGTTTTCCATTTTGAGTTGCGTGAAAGCTGTGTGTATTGTTTACTTTGAGATGAAAACATAGCTTTTGCATTGTCATATCACACACAGGTAACTCTTGACTCTGTTTTATTTTCCTTATTCAATCTTCTAGCTTTTAATGAAAGATATCCAAAAACTGATTTTCCCTGAAAAACAAGACTAAAATCAAGCAGAAGATCATTTTGGCAAAACATATTGAACTGATAAAAGACTAATTAGTATATTTTGAGTTCAGGCCTCAGGACCTCTTCAAATGTTTTCATTTTTATTCATAATTTGAAATGTACTTCTCTTGTATTTTGAAATACATGCTTGTTTTGGAGGAAAACTCTGGCAATACGTCAAGAATTAAGCTATATCTACATGATTTAAATAGTGCTTCCCAAGAAGCATTAGTAACTGCTTTTCTCTCTCTTAGAATTCTAAAATCTGCTAAACATAATTCTTAGAGACGTCAAGTCTTAAACAGAGATGTTACAGTTTCGAACTGGATTAAATTTGAAAAAGTACCTTTCTGCCCATTACTTGAGTTTTGGTACTATAAATCAAAACGCAGCACCTATAAAATACTTGTCTGGTTCTTTTATCTCTTAAGGTCTGTGCTTTGTTATGCTGTTCTAGTGTTTTGCACAACAGTCTACTCATATTAACCCATGGATACAGTGAGGAGTTGAGAACTTTTGAGCTGCACATAAGCATGTGAAGGACACTTCAGAGACTTAAGAGTTCAGGAATTGATGAGTGAACATTATAACAAACAGAAGAAATAAGCCCCATTTTTCCTTAAAAAATTGTCTGTGATAATAGAATAAGTAAAATTATTTCAGATTAATTATTGATCTGAATCATATTAGAGAATCTGTTAAAATTAATGTGTGGATATGACATGCTTACCTCATACCTAGAGAGTTAACAGTAAGGTTGGTGCCATCTTGGTCCACACTATCTCCCATTACCCAACCCATTTCCCATCAGTCTTGCATTAGAAATTCTGCCAAAGGAGATATACGCCTTTGTATAAGACTAACCTACCTGAGGGAGATCATGGTTTATATACCACCAATATCAATGGCAAGAGAGAAGGATCTTAATAGTTACATTTTAAACAGCAGTTCAATATGGGAAGAAGAGAGGAAAAATCAACAAGTTGAAGTTGAATTTCTACTTGGAGAGGCCAAAACTTTGGAGGCTTCATGAAATTGCAAAGCTACCACAACAGAAAGGGCATTAAATAATGCATAGAACATGATATGTTCTCAATAAACATTAATTTCCTTCCTGTTCACATATTTCTTTTCAATCCCCCATGCTAAAGTGGAAAAACAGGACACTGCTATATATTAATGTAAACTGATATAATGTTAACAAGTAAATAAAACATAAACCACCTGTCACTTCTATATGCTATATGACAGTTTCCACATAGATGTAATATATAGACTGTCTTAGTTACTTTTCTCATTGTTGAGACAAAGTACCCAACATCCAAAGTAAAAGGGGGAAAGGTTTATTTAACTCACAGTTTGTAGAGGTTTCAGTCCACAATCAGCTGGCTCCAGGGTAGAGTGGCTTGGCAGAGGAGAACAGTCATGGCAGGCAGAAAGTAGCAAAACAAGTGGGTAAGACAAGGCTCTTTCTGTCCCTTACATATCATATCAGGACTGCTGGGATTAGAGCCGTGCCAAACCAATCAGTGGACTGATTTAGTAATCATGCACCCTTAATCCCAGCACCACACACTCTAATTTAGCATTCTCCAAAAAAGCCTAAGACTGCATGAGGCTTTGGGGGAACATGTAGACACAAACCACAACACTCAATCTTTCTGATATTCTGATCCTTTATGATATATAAATATGCACTGATGAATCTAAATTCAAATTTTAAGTACATTTTTCTTTGTTCTTTCAAGCATTATCTGGTAACCGAAAACTAAAAGCAAAACATTATTTCTATCCCATGCAGCTGGAGAAGAGGGACTGGTGATGGGGAATTACTTTGACCTCAGGAAAGTTGATGGTATATATGAACAAAGTTAATACCAATTAGGAGAGCTCTGCTTTCCACCCACCCAATAGGGACCCACAGAGACGCCTGAAATTCTCTTGCTCACATGAGACATAGGAGGTGGTGTCCGTTTTCCTGGTTCGACTCCTGCCTTCTTTGGGATGGGGGTAGATTGCAATGAGCGATTGGAAGCAGACGGGTTGACAGTAGTCTTATGTCAACGTGAGAGTGAACAACAGAGACTCTAAACACAGTGGCCAGACTGCAGAGTGGAGGAGGGCACACATGGCATCTTTCTGTTAGCCCCACTCTATGAAAAGCAGGTAAGCACATGCTCAGTTAAGAGGCTGGAAACCGCTTTCATTTCTGCCCCTGCTTCATGAAAAGCAGGAGGCCAAGCAAGTAGTTGCTGACCTGAGGGAAGAGATGATTACCAGCTGGATGCGCACATTGAGAGAATCGAATAGAAATGCTGATAGCATCACCTGAATCCAATACCTATTCCCGAGCCCTGGGAATTGTTATACCTGGAAATCTCGTCCACCGAATGGGTTTTTCTGGTGCAAAAGATGCCATCTGCTGACACTGCAGAATTAAAGACATAAGGGTATTTTTCAAGCCTCAGAAATTGAGCCCTCCCAAGAGTCTCTAAGTTTGCTGTAGCATTTCCAAATATTTTACTACCAGTTAGATTTTCATAAGCACCTTATGAAACAAAATAAGGGCTATCTATAATTGTTCAATCATACGACTTTCTTTAGACTTCTAGTAATCCTACTACACAGCTTCTAAAAATCTGCACAACAGTATAAATATTTTAAGTATTTCATCAGTGATGTTACCTAATAAACAGTTTTACTGATCTAATACTTTCAGATAAATTCAAGAAAATGTTCTTGTGTCAAATCTACTAAAACAGTGTACATTTATTACAGATTACATAATTCTCTACTATGTATTAAAGGTGTACGGTCATCACATCACATTATATTGCTGTCTTTTCCATGACTATAAGGTGTTTTGACATATTTGTGTGATAACGAAAACTTAGTTTTTAGGTAACAAAAATCTGATGTCAACATACATTTTAGACTTTGCATGAAATATTAAACTACAATGGTATACTAAAATGATGCCTTTCCTCATTGTAAATATTAAAACCATCATTGGAATTTGCTAAAAAGAAATGTTCACTACTGAATTGTATGAGGGTTACTAAATGACCCTCTAGTTACTTATAAGAAATTTTTGAATTGGAGGTAATCCCTAAATTTTTAATTATTTTCTCTGTGAAATAAAAATGTAGCAAAATGAGGTATCTTAACATATATTTTGTTTCATTACATATGATATCACCCTCAAGTTTGTGGACATGTCGTTTCCATAGTTGCCATTATTATGTGTAGTTCTTTGGAACATTTCCTAAACTTTGAACAGTTTAAAAGTCAATGATTTTAAAAGAGTAATTCTGCCACCTTGTGTTCTCTTAAACCAGCCAACTTGAAAGTTTTAGCTACATCAGAATTCTAAAATAATTAGCTGTGCTCTTCCCCCATTTTTTTCAGATTTGCATGAACCAATTACGGAATCAAGTAACTTCATCTGTACCTGTGCCAGAGTGAGGACTCACTTTTCATGATTTTTATTGAGATTTGTAAAGCCAAATAATGGCTTTCATTAAAGCCATGTGTTATTATTTTAGAAATTGCATGATTTTATTTATTTCTAAATTTTTTTTTAATTTAGGGTATATTTGCACACCTAAACTGCTAAATTACTGCTTCATACTCTGAATGATAGAGGTACCATGCATATTTTTTACAAGCAATGACAACAATAAAAGATTGCAATAAAAGATATTGCAACTTTTAGGAGCTAGGAAAAGTTAGGAGCAAAGATTAAAACAAAAACGAATTGATCTAGATAATGTAAGTAATGAGTTTTAGCTGAAGATTTCGAGTTAAACACAACCATCTCTGCGCTTCTCTACTGAAACACAGTTTGTTCAGTTTTTTTTTTTAAACAGAGAAAATTAATAGAAGCAAAGTTTCAAACTTTTGCAAAACTACTACTTATGGAATTAAAAGACAGAGGAAAAGGCCTACCAACAACAATGAAACAATCATTAACCTAACTGATCATTAATAACGATTAATTTAACCTACTCTTATAGTGGAAATTGCTAGGAATACACAGTGCACTATTTCAGGATTTCTCATTTATGTGTTTGTTTCCCCTACAAACACATAATAGAGGATGAAATGCTACAGAAACTGACCTAAAATTCTTTTTCTTTCTTTAATGCTTGGAGTACAGATGTTTATCCTGCTCGTATTATGTATTCGTATTTGCAAATAAAGGGAAAAGTTAGTCCTCGCAGGACTAAGCGTAAAGCCTTAAAAGTTCAGGAAAGGACTTCATCAGAAAATCATACAGAGTGATTGGGGCGAAGAGAGAGACCATTATCTTTATCAGACTCTGAATGGGCCCTATGGTCACTCTTCCAAAAAGAATAAAAATTGGTATCTCTAATTTGATTTATACAACTCTAAACACAATGTGCCTATCATAAAAGTTTGGATGGCATGCTACTGCCATCTGGTGTCTAGCAGCAGTCAGTCTGCAGGCTTCTGCAAAGACAGAACAGAATGCTAGGAACGGTGAACATCAATCTCAATCTGTGGGTCTCTGAAAGCATTACAGGAATTTCAGTACATAAAACCTTTGATAAATTATAGGGCTACTCATGAATAAAAATTTGTCCGCAGTTTTACTCTTAAATGAATCTTCCTGTTTTTTGGGGTTTTTTTCTAACTTGAGACAGAAATTAGAACTGGCAGGAATCCCGTAAGAAAGGACTTCTACAGAATAAATTTTCCACAACCGAAGACATGGAAATATCACTCTCATTGAGAAACTGCAAGAAATTTTCAAATATCAGAGCCTTAAAATTTTCTCAGTTTTTGGGCATTCATCCAATGTCAGCCACACTTTAAAATTTCATTCACTTTAGGCATTTCAATTTGAAAAAACTTAGTTTAAAATTATAAACATTTTTAAAATCTTGTGTAACTGTGTAAAATCAAAAGAATTGTAATTTTTTTCATCATTGTGATTTCTAGTTATTTACAAAATCGTATGTGTGATTGCACAATCACACATAAAATAAACTTTTAAAAAATGACTTTGCTGCTTAAATATTCCCCAAATGCAAGAAATGTAAGCTTACTTACAGATATCAGAAAGAAAAACACAAAAAAATTCCAAAGCTAACCTGTCAATCCAGCATGAACTTTGGAGAGAACTGGCAACCTCTCTGGAGTAAAAAGCTTATTCTGCAGCTCCACGGAGAGATGAACTAGTAAATTTCTCATTCATTACTATGACTACAAAGCTATTTCAGTTATAAAGGTAACAACAGATATATCCAAGTATTTCTAGCCAGTCCATAATTTCTATTCAAAAGGGAATTTAAAGTAGCCCTTTGTTTGAAAGGGGATTTTGAGGGCTCATCTTCAAGCTTGTTTTGAACAGCACAGACCCTGATCTGATGGTTTGTGGGGAGGCCACCAATCAGTGCTACTTCTACCAGATTATACAGTGTTCTTCTGCAGGGAAAATGTCTGTTCTCCTGGCACTATTGTCATAGAATAAGCATGAGTAATTAACATAAATATAATCACAGGTAAAAACTCTTTCTGAAAAGAAATGTATATTATAGAAATATAAGAAATGTGTATTACGTATATTTAGGTGGTTGTGGGAGAAGCTCGGGAAGTGGCAGAGATGGGTGAGTTTGATTCAAAATCTCCAACTGAAGATCATTTTGTTTTAGTCTTTATTCCTACAATTGACTTCCTCTATATAATAGGATTTTCCAAGGCATCGAAATGTACCTCTAATAGATCCTCGGTTCAAATAAAGTATGCTGTTCTCTCTGTTGTTTCTAATCCAATCAGATTCTTCTGTTTATAAATATCTCTGAAGTCAGTGCCCTGTACCTGTTTCTTGGAATCTCTTGCCTCTGGGCAGTGCAGCTCTCAGAACTGGCAGGAACATTGTTGGGATACTGCATTGTTCTGGCATTGCCCATCTGATAGGCCTATCCCAGAGGAAGAGCTGCAGGAACTGATAGAAGGTCAGAGAGTGGTGTTTCCTTCCATTTCATGCTTCTTGACCAATTAAAACAATGTACAGAAGCAGGAAAATCAGTCATCGAAAATCAAAAGCGTTCGGGCATAGAAACCTTTCATTTTGGACAGTGGAAACTTGACTTTATTATATCTGCCCCAAAATTTTTCTTATAATTGACAAAAACAGCCCTGAAAAAGACCTCTAAAGGCCCTGTGTTCAGCTTTCTACCAGTTTCAGATGCCCCTTGCTTACTTGCGCACATCACATGGAGAGTACAGATTTCTCTTCAGCAAGAGATCCTGCTCTCTCACTCCCAGCGGCATCTGGACTCTCACTATGGCTGCCTGTTCCCTCTCCTCCCACTGACACTGGCTAGACTTCAATTTGAAACCATTTTTGTGTCCACAGCGACTTCTACTACGGCCCTGCTACCTACTTCCACTGACATGTTTCCCATGAACTTCCAGACATTGCTAGCACAACATTGGCCCTGGTGGGTGAGAAACCTTTCTCAAAACTACTGCTCGCCTTGAATA
>RJWT010028920.1:0-15077 GCA_004365215.1 Cuniculus paca | reverse complement strand
TTCATGTTACCAAGGGCTGAGGGCCAGCTTTGCTATAACATTCAGAAATTTCAAGAAAAATCTATATTAATTTTTAGAACAGGAAATTCCGTGCTAAAGACAAAAACAAAAAGCCTTTGGGTTTAGTAAATGAATTTCAGTCCCAGAATAAGAATTTAAGAAACAAAAGTTTTGTTTTATTTATGTACAAAATTTATATGCATTATGTAGAATATATGATAAAGCCTGCGTTAAAGAAAACATAGCATGCTTGTTTCAGGTTAAAGGAAAATAGCAACAATGAGGCCAAATTTACACTGAGAATTGAACTTATGCTTTTTATGTTTTGCTAGGTCTCACTTTACTACTTGGAAGTATTTCATATAATTACTACCTGCATTTCTCCATGTGGAGAATTCTGTTCTTTATTCAATTATTCTAACATACAAAAACCTAACAATGATCCTAAAAAATGAAGAATTAATGTTCTGTTCTCATTATTAAAGAATTTTGAATTTTCTTTCCATGGACATCTATGGTGAAGTGTTTTTCTTTGGATCAAGTTGCTTTGTGTTTTGCCTGCATGAATTCTTTTTCCATCTAAATCTAGATGTCCTCAAGGGGCATCACAGATTTTTACCTGAAATTCCAAACCATTATACTGAGAAATATTCCATCTAACTTGCCTAAGATGTCACCTCTTCTGTGTTTAGACAAGCTTTACTTCTACCAATGAAGGGATGGAATTTAAGAAATAAAATTTTTATTTTATTTATGTACAAAATTCATATCCATTACATATATGATCAAGTATTACAGTAGAGAAAAAAACACAGCATGCTTGCCAAGCTCAAGGTCATGAGTTCAATCCCCAGTACCAATCAATCAATCACTCAATCAATAAACAATAGTAACAGTGTCCCAGAGTAAGGTGTCCCATGTGTAGCTTCCCTGTCAAGAATAACGAAGCCCCTTGTCTACCACCACTATTCCTATAGTGACACCAACTTTCTACAGTTTGGGGTGCAAGAGCCGTGGTCCAGCTTAGCTGTCTGTAGGATCTTCACCAAAAATCAAGGACAATGGTAGAATCTCCATTTTTCGGAAGTAAAAGACACTGAGTGTTTTCTGATAAAGATTTTACTAAGGTATGGTCCCTTGGGTCTGTCTCTAACTGACTTTAATTTAGTGCTCTTCAGTGAGAAGGAGGGAAGGAGGAAGAAAGGAAAGGAGAGCGATAGGGTGGGAAGGAAAAGGAAAATGAAGAAAGCCAAGCGCTACCATTTTGCCAAGGTCCGTAAGAATATTTAAGGTTTCTGTAGATGTTACCAGGGAGAGAAGAAAGGAGCTTAGTGATCCAGCCTCTCCTAACATTTTACTGTCAGACATAAAATAAAGTATTAAAAATCCAATCAATCAATGAGGAGCATGGGATTCCTGACCTGTGCAATAGCCACAATCGGCATCCACAATATACCATCACTCTTGTTCTTCCACTTGTGAGGAGCAATGTCACTGACTATTTTAAAGACAGTTAAATTGTGGCCCAGGACAGTAAAGACCCCAGAGTCTGATCAGCCTTGCACTACAGCCAGCCTGTGCTGTTATCTATGTAGAATTTTAGTCCCTGAATCCTCATGCCATCCTCATCTACTAGACCCTGTCTCCTTGGCTAGATTTGTCTTCCACGTCCCTCCCATCCCTCTTCCCACCTTTCAAAAACCAGACAACTATTTCTCTCAAGTTAACCTGTTTCTAGGAACTACTCTCATCTTAAATCAGAGTCTCCTCTCCCAGATCAGATCAAAATTAAATCTTTTTTTTTTAATTTTGCGACACTGGGGATTGAACTCGTGACCTTCATGCTTGCCAGGCAGGCACTTAGGCCACCAAGCTAAATCCCCAGCCCTTGTCTTTTTGAGATAGGGTCTCACTATGCCATTCAGACTAGCCTTGAGCTCATTTTGTAGCCCAGGCTGGTCTCGAACTTGGAACGATCCTCCTGTCTCAGCCTCCCGAGTGCTGGGATTGCAGGTGTGTGCCACCAAGCCTGGCTCAAAATTAAATCTTTTGATTTTTTGTGTGTACATATTTGTAGAATGAAGGGATATTTCAGAAATATAAATAAAATATGCACTAAAGTAACTAACAAGAGGTGGCATCCTTAAAGAAAGTTTTCCTAAGAAGAAAAACTCGAAAAATGAGTGATAACATCAGTTGCCATTCACTATCCTATGTGAGCGGCACTGTGTAAGTACTTCCCAATGACTACCTCTTTTAAGCTCTTTAACACTTGCTCAGACTAAGAATTATGATGCCCAGTTTATATGAAGAGAGAATGAATTTCAGAAAAGCCACTGCACCTGCCCAAGGTTATATAGCTGGCCAGCACCAAGCCTGAAGTCAAGCCCTAATGTGGCTTATTACAAGGCGAGACTCAGCACTACTATCAATTACTAATTTTCCTGTGACTTTTTCATAGTATCTCAATATCTAGTGAGTTAAAAAAAAATGTGGCATTTAATAGATCTCTGTTGGAAACCATCACTGTGTGTCCTAAGAGACACTAATAGTCATGACTTGCTACAAATGTTGATGAGAATGTAGAAAAATAGGAAGCCTCGAGCACTACCAGTGGGAGTGAAAAATGATGCAGCCACTGACAAAAATGGGACGGTGATCCTTCAAAGAAGTAAACACACAAGAGGCTGAGGCAGGAGACCAAGTTGGAGTCAAGCCTGTACAACTTAACAACTTAGTGAGACTCTCTCTCAAAATAAAAAAGGGATAAGGGTACAGTTCAGTGTAAAGGTCCTGGGTTCAATCCCGTATACTTCCCCTCTCCCAAAACAAAGCAAAACAAACTACCAGATGAGCCGGCAATAGTATTTTAGGGTATAAACCCAAAAGAAGTAAACGAAGGGACTCCAAAAGATATTTGTCCACTCATGTTCATAGCAGCATTACTCACAGTCCCCAAAGGTGGAGGTAACTCAAGGTCTCTCGATGGGTGATTGCATGTAATAGAATATTACTCAAGCTTCAGTAAGGATGGAAATTCTAACACATGCTACAACATGCATGAACTTTGAAGACACCATAAATAAAATATACTTGTCACAAAAGGACAGATACTATAAAATTTCATTTATATCAAATGTCTAGAATAGTCAAATTCAAAAAGACACAAAGTAGATGGTGATCACTCAGGTCTAGGAAGTGGGATGGGTACAGGGCTTCTGTTTAGGAAGACAAAATAGTTCTGGAGATGGAAAGTGGTGATGTTTACACAACATCATGAATGTACTCAATGCCACTAACCTGTACACTTAAATGGTTGTGATGGTAAGTTTAATTTTATCACAATTTAAAAAAAAAGATGTCCAGATTCTAACAATTTGTATTGAGACAGTCACCTCCTCTGAAGTCTTTCATTTGTTTTTTCAGGTCTACTTCAATATGAAGTGTTGACAAACACAAATGTTATATGCAAATCACCCTAACTCTCCTTTTCATTATGAGCTTGTTTCCTGAACTTCACTACTGAGTTAGCCAAACTCTTTTTAAAAACTTATCTACAAAGTAACATAATACCCCTCGCCTCACTCACATTGTTAGGTAGCATATGAGTTCACAAACAACTGTGCTAGAAGAAAGGTAACAAGTACTAGGAGCTGACACATTGGTCTCTTAGCCTTATCACAGTTTTTGGAACTGATTCTATTATCACTTTCATTCCACACTCAAGGCACATCTTACAAGGTTCAAGGAAGTTGGCCTAAATTCACAGAGCAAGTAGCTGCTAAAGCTGAAAGAGACGCCTGGCATCGTGGTGCATACCTGTAACACCGGCACTCGAAAGGCTGAGACAGAAAGATTGCTGTGAGTTTGAGGCCAGCCTGGGCTATGTAACAAGACCCTGTTTCAAAAACAAACAAACCCCAAAGAAACTGAAAGCTATTCGTGAGTGAAAGTAAGGCGAAGTGCAGGTTGTAGAGCAAGTTTTCTTGAGAAGGAAAATGTGTGAGGGCTGGGTATAATCACCAAGGGTAAAGAAGAAGTAAGAAAATGTCTGTGTTTAACCTACTTAAAAGCTACCCCTCCACCTACCTACAAACACTTGGAAATCCATTTTGTATGAAAACAATGCCAGCAAGACTGGAATGTGAAAGATGATACAATTTCAACTTCAAAAATAATGAAGTGGTATTTGTAATTTCAAGTATTGAAAGCCTCTAGAACTTCTAGAAAATCATTAAAAACAAATGTTGCTGTTAAACCACCATTGTGAAAATTACAAATTATTTTTACTTCATTATTGAGTAATAATAATAATAAATAAAATTACTATATAGTTTTATCTATCTACTAATCTATGTCTTTATATTCATTAAGTAAAATTACAAACTGTATCTGAGACATCTCTTTTCTATTAGTAGAATGGCCTGTACTCTATAAACAAAGGCAATAAAATCTTATTTTTTCAAACTAGTCTACATATCATATTTTAACTCTTCCCCAATTCATTTCTGAAATTTTCATATAATCAATAAAATCTGCCCAACTATTCACAAATATTATCCTAAATACATTTTATCTATATAAACATTCCTTAAAATTTACCCTTAGTGATCTCGACATAGATATATTTTGCAAAATACCTTCATAATGGTTCATATAAAAAAATCAGTCAAATTATACTTTCTTAAGGATAGTCAGTGTATAGTATAGATGTTTCATGAACTGACTGCTGCTACCAATGATGGAAATTGTTTTGCTATCTTTTACTAAATGAAATCTTAGCTTTTGAAACAGAGAAAGCACAGCGTATGGGGCAGTGAAGATGCTCCAGAACCAGATCATGTTCAAAGTTACACAACATTGTAAATTTACTAAGCTGTGTATTTTGAAATTGTTGAAATGATGAATTTCTATGTTGTATGCAGTTTACTGCCATAAAGAAAGATAAGGGAGCATGTTTAATTCTGCTTGTGGATTGTATCCTTCTCAGCCTAATTGTCCCTTTTCTTATTTTTCTGGTAGTGATTATTTAGTCTGAGGGGGACAAGATCAAATTTAAATCCTAATTATGGAACATAGTTTGGAAGAGTATTCCAAGACAAATGGAAACTTGGAAATTTACTGGGAGATTGGAAGCAATTTAGCATCTCTGCGGAAATTCTGACTTATGATATTACCTTTGTTACTGAGCTTCCATTAAAATCCCAAAATCAAAAATGGGAGTTCAGATATGCTCTGGTCTACCCCACAGACACATCCCCAGGCAGCTTCTAGACAACACATAAACAAGTGTCTCTGACAGAAAGCCCAGCGGCTCCAGGCACCGACAATAGCACACACTAACAAAGCAGGGAAGTGGAGACCCCGGTTTATTTACAAAGCCTACATGCTTTGATAAAGCCATTCCCAGGAGGAGCAGCATCTGCACTAGCCTGGCTTAGTGATGCTCCCGTTTCTCCCTTTTCTGAAAAAATATCCAAGCCGAGCAGATTCAGGGGGAGACACCAACAAAAGAGGCAAAGGAGGAGACATTCACACCCTGTCCCCTGCAAGACAACCCCACAAACTCCAAAGAGGGTTCCACCTTCCCAAACCTATCTTCAGTGTGCACCTGTAAAATTGCAAATGATCTAGAGACGTCAATGCCCTAAACTCTCTGAAGAATGCAAAAGATGCAGTTGTTCCAGGCTGATAATCTGGCAGCTTTATTATTATTTTTTTTTAATTTTTTGGGGTGGGGTACCGGGAATCTAATTCAGGCCTTACGCTTACCAGGCAGGTGCTTATGCCACTAAGCTATATCCCCACTCAATCTGGCAGCTCTAAAGTGACAAGCTTTCTCCCTTAGAAGAACCCCTATGGCTTATCTGGGTAGACATTTTACTTGAAAAACCTTGGAAAATGAGCCTGGAAAGATCAGAGAACCTGAAGCTTGTCTTCCTCATCAGTGTCTGATGTTCTGACAAGTTCTCCCAAGACTCGGGCTCCTGTACACAAACAACCTGGGTTCCACACAGCCCAAGTGTCTTCTGGGAGATAAAGTTAGCAATAGACTCATCTCCACCCTCACCCAGAACACACACACACGCACACACACATGCACGCACGCACACACGCATGCACTCACTCTTCCTTCAGCTGCTCATTAGTTGTTTTGTGCTAGATCTTGAGTTGGGCACTAAAATAAAACCATGAACATAACAAGGTCCCAGATTTTAAGCTTTAGTAAAGGACAGAGGCAAGCAAAGAGTATGATGGTGCTGTTTTGGGTGTTATGGCCAGGAAGGGCACAGCGGCTAGAAGAACCCAGAGAGATCCAGCCCTCTTCCCTCGAAGCTCAGTAATGGAGTGAAGCTTGTGCAAGCCCTGAGTTGCAGCTGCGAGAGCTGGAGTCACAGGACAGGTTTAGGGGTGGGGCTGGAGCCCTGCAGGTGTGCTCAGGTGAGGAAGTAGGGTAGCATTCATCTGTGTCCACTCCCATATGAGACTTCTCTGCCACCTGGGCTAGCAATTCCAAAATAGTGAATCCTGCTGGTCTGAAATTAGTAAGATAGAAACTTAGAAATACTTAGATCGATTGAAGCAAAAGGACAATTTTAAGAGTGACTTTAAATATTGAAATTTAAATATCTATTTGTTCAATTAGCTAAATTCTAAGTCCATAAATAAAATTCCAGACATGGTAAACAATCAGCCCCCTGTATCTGCAGGTCCTCCAATCCAAAGAATCAATGAATTACAGATTAAAACATGTAGTTAGACTTTCATGGTTGCATCTGGACTGAAAATGTGCAGATGTTTTTCTTTGTCATGCTCTAAATAATAGAGTATGGAAACTTTACATAGCATTTACATTGTGTTAGGTGTTATAAGTAATCCGGGGATGCTTTAAAATATACAGTAAGATTGTACAAGTTATATGCAAGTACTATACCATCTTATTTAAAGGACCTGAATATCCTTGGATCTTGGTGTACACAGGGATCCTGGAATCAATCCCCTGTGGACACTGAGAGATGACTGTAGTTGTCTTTTCTTGTTTACAAGAAAAAAACATACTCAGCTTCTCTGAATTGCAGGATCTAGATATAGGAAAGTAGAAAACATAGAGAAAGACAGAAGAGGAGGAAGAATAAAAGGAAAAAGAAAAGGGGGAAGAGAAGGAAGAAGAGGGGAGGAGATAAAGAACAGGAAGGATGAAGAGGAGGAGAAAAAGAGAAAAGAGAAGTAGAAGAAGGGAGAAGCGGCATCACAGCCTCTCACCATGAGTCACCATAAGTCAAAATTCTTCTTATCCTTAAAGAGAAGTAACACAGTGTGAGCACCAATTCTTTGACTGTGACCGGGTTACTCATACAAAGAAGTTGTATTTGCAACTCCACATAACTAGGTACAGTAAGTTCCCACTTATGAACATTCGAGTCGCAAACTTTCACAGGTATATTGTGCAACACTCACTCTGTCAGCTTACAGTCTAACTTATGGACAGTTCTCCTGGCATGGAACTCGTTTGTTAGTCAAGGACTTAGTGTATTAGCCATGTTTTATGCTTAAAGAAATAAACATAGGAAGTGGGTGATGTACACAAGATGTAGCCAGTGAGTGACAGCCTGTTGCTGCAGTGGGAGGCTGCACATTTTGTTTCACTGATGCAAAATGCCTGAGGCTGGGTAATTTTTAAAGAACAGAAATTTATTTTTCCACGGGTCTAGAGGATGGGAAGTCCAAGATCAAGGTCCAGCAGATTTGGTTATGAGGTGAGGGCTACGCTCTGCTTCTAGGATGGGGCCTACAGGCTACTTACCCTGTAAGAAGGATGAGCATTGAGTCCTCACATGGTGGAAGGCAGAAGGGGAAAGCTAGCAGATGGCTGCATGAATTCTTTTTGGCGCCAGGAATCAAACACAATATCATGCTTGCTAGGCAGGCACTGTGCTGCTGAGCTATATCCCCGGCCTATGAATTCTCTTTTGTCAGGGCCTTAATCCCATTCACAAGAGAGGAGTCCTCACAGCCTGGACATACCTTAAAAGTCCCCCTGCTGAATACTATCACACTGGCAACATCGTCTATTGTAGAGAACATGTTCAAACCATAGCATTATGGAAAATAAGCTAAATTAGATGCTTTTAAAGAAAAAATTTGACTTTTTTTGGAAAATGATTTTACCTATGCTAAGCTTAAATTCCCCCCAATTAAACCAAAATGTAGTTTAAACATTGGGGTGTTAGGCAAATCTTAACAATCATGCCTCAAGTCCAAGAGAAACTTCAACCTTCCTTCCACTGGGGCCATTGTCTCTGAGGATTGTTACCAGGACCCCTAAAACCCACTGACCCTGAATAGTCCACAGGGTCAGACTGCTAGAGAAATGCTTGTCTCCCTGCTCTCAAATCTTGACTGGATCCCTTCTGTCTGCGAGAAATAAATGTGCACTTGTGGGCGTTCCTAGGTCAATTTTGGATCAAGCAGATTTAAGTAAGAATTTCACATTGACAATCATTCAGTCTACCTACAACCCACTTACTAGCCCACTTCCCACTTCTCTCCCTCCTTACTTCTCCCCTTCCCCCAATTTGTCAACCCAAAACCTAAGAGACAGACCTTTTCCAAGTCCCTTCAGAGCCCTATGTTTGCCCACACTGCCTTCTGCCTGTCCTTCCCTTCAACTCCCTTCCTTACCTGGCACATGCCTGCTCATCCATCCTTCAACCAAGTATGGTCTCTTCTTTTGAAATCTTAGCTCAGAGCTGCAGACAAAGTGAAATGAACTTACTTAAAGAGAATATAGAGTAATGCTGCATTCTTGGACCTCCAAATCACAGGGGCAAAAGCACACCCCAAAAGGGCACTTATTACACAGTTCTTTATAAACTTCATGTATGTCTTCTCTACCAAATTATGACTTTTTATAACTTTTGCATCCCACATGCCAGTAGTTGACACACAGAGAGTACTTTGTAAGTCTGTTGAATGAAGATACTAGAAGTTGAACAGCTGAGATGCAGAATCTGATTTTCCAGGAATCAAATAGATGGTCACCTACAGGATAAGTCAGTACTTTTAGAACCTAACAATACAATTTCATCATCACTAACGTACTTTTCAAAGAGCACCAGGTCTTAATTTCCAGCCTGATGGGGAGTTGGTTGTTATTCTGTGAGTATCCTAGGTAACTCCAGGACCCCAGTGATGTGTCACCAAGGAAAGGAAATCTCAGGTCTGAGAGTAACCACCTCCATGTCCTCACCTGAGACACCATATCACCAGTCATCCTGTTATGGCTTATGTCTAGTTGTTCCCCTAAAGTTTTATGTGTGTCATGGACATGTGACACTGGGTTAAGGGTGTGATAACTGGGTTAGTCCACTCATTGGTTCAGTCTAGTTCTGGATATGGCTAATTGAAGCCCCCAACCCCCACTGGGTGTAGATGGCACCAATAAATAGAACTAGGTTACAAAGTCCGGATGAAATACAATAAGAAAGGGAAGTTCACTGCTTGCTGCTTTTTTCTGTCTGTCCTGTTATGGACTGTTTCTCCTCTGCCACGCCATTCTGCGTCAGAGCCAACTGACTATGGACTGAAATCTCTACAAACTGTAAGCCAAAAAAAAATTGTCTCCTTTAACTTGTTGGTGTTGAATATCTTGTCCCAGCAATGAGAAAGTAATTTAGACACAGCTCCACTACTATAAACCAATAGCCAAAAGGATTTGCGTTTCACCCTACTGTTTCCTTCTCCCTTCCCTTTGTTCTTTCATATTTCTCTCATTCTTTTCCATCTTTCTGTATGTTTTGCATTTTCATTTTATCTACTGTCTTCTCCCTCTCTCAACCCCAGTTGGACTGGTAAAGCCATTTTGCACTGCACCAGAATTCAGACAGACAAGATTTCTACTCTCCTTCCTACCCAGACATTCTGGAGAATATGCTAACTTTGAGGGAACATGGGAATCTTCTACCAATAAAGCATCAGGGAGCGTCCTTGCTACGTGCATCATAGTTCCCTAAAGTTTTCTTTTTGTTGCCCTATTTCTATATTTTTTCTATTATATTACATTACAAATTTAAGTAACCCATTCTAATTCTCTTCTTTATTCACATAATAAACAAAGCAAGTCTTTAAAACTTAGAAGGGGTTAATGAACAAATAAATCTGTGGTAGATTTATTCCATGCTTTTCAAATTGCAGTTGATTCTCAATATTCCCTCTCTTCCCTGCCTTCCTGGTAGAAAAAGATTCCAATGTTCCTGGCTCCAAGACCATTATTATGAGAATTTTAAAAAACACTATGAGAGAGGTAAAATACATAAAAAATTTTTTTTGGCCAAAAAGTCTCCTTTCCTCTTTTGTTCCCCCTCTGCTTTATCTTGATCGTTCAGAGTTCCTGCTTTCTAACATGAAAAAGTGGTAACAGCATATAACGGGTCTGCCTAGTGCTGACAGGTGATTCCCTGTTGTGAGCACTTCACTGATGTTAATTGATTTAATCTGTGAAGAACCCGTCTAAGAATCTTTGGAAGTATCACTGGCTTCATAGGTATGACAAAATAAAAGCAACACACTCAGTAATCTGCCTAGTATTTCTGAGACAGGCTGCTCCTTAGTTTCGGAACTTTCCTGACACGGCAACTGAAGGGGAAGAATTAATTCCACCAATGCTACTCCCTCCTTCTGTATGGAAATCTAAACTTCTTTTTCTATGGTACTGGAGATTAAACTCAAGTTCCTTCCAATCAAGCTACATCTCTAGATCCCTTCCTCTTTTTTCCTTTTGAGACAGGGTCTCACTAAATCACTAAATTTCTCCGGCTATGCTCAAACTGGCGATCCTCCAGCTCAGCCTCCCAAAGTATTATTAGGATTACAGATAGAGCCAGAGATTTTGTTTTTTTCTAATTCTAAGACCCATTCAGACATGCTCCACTCTTTACCCAACTACAGCCACACATTTTTTCCTGAATTTTAAAGAGAATAAAACAAAACAATAAAACAAAACAATGAGAAGGATCTTGAATTTCAAAAACAAGAAAGTAGGAAATCAACAATAGTTACTATTTTGCACACTGTTATCCTCTAAATAGTTGCTCAAACTACCAGATATAGGCATGCAAGTTAATCAAACAGTTTAAGCCCTAAGTTGTTTCTTTACTTCAGTTGCTATCATTTCAGAAATTTCAGGTGTATGACTTCTAATCTCTTTTGTGTCTATGTCTCCTGGACTCCTGGGTGGGCTGGAGGTCTGAGATTGCACCTTGCTCCTTCATCTTGACATATTCCTGTGTTCCTTAAAATTAGGTAGTTGCTGAGTCCCAGGAGCTTCTTGCACTGGCAGCCCATCCCTCAGTGCAGGGGATCGGGCTAGGGACCTGGGTTCCTCTGATCCAAGGTTCCCAGGGTAGTGGAAAGGTGGGGTGGCTGCTCACTGATGCTCCCCTGATGGCGGTGGGTCCTCGGGGCATGGCCTCCTCCCCTCTGGGCCCACAACAGTGGGCTTACCAGAGGACACAGCCTGCCAGTCTTCTTTGGGCCTGCCAGTCACACTTTGATTTATTTTTTTCCTCCTTATATTCAAGAGCTTTACTCATAATGCATAGACTCAGTCCTACTACTTGTGCACAAGCTTGTTTCCTGAGGACTGAACCTGATGCCCCAGAGAGCAGCCCAGTGGGCTAAGTATGATGAGGAAGAAACTTGGCTGCAGGTCCTCCGTCACCAGGAGTCATCCAGACCTGGGGTACGAGTGGCATGTGTGTAGAAACAGACCACTCAGACATGGGGCTGCTCTTCTTTCTTCTGGTTTAACAAATGGGTAGCTTCTGTGCCACTGCTACTAACTGGGGAGAAAGAGTCTCTGAAGCTATTTGGAGAAATGAAGGTGATGTGGGTCCTGGGCAGAGAATCTTTGTCCCTCCTATCCTGTATCTAGTCCTAGCCAAGCCTTAGTTCTAAAGCAAGAAGAATCATACACTTCAGACAGGATGCTGGGAAGGAGGACTAACACCACACACATAGTCACGTCTCCAGCTTCACTTCTGGCCCCTCTCACCCACCAGGACCTCACTGCAGCTCTCAGGATTTGCTCCAAGCCCAAACTGGTGGACTCACTTGGAGACAGAAAGCAATAGGAACTTTCTAGGAGGTAGGCATGTAATGAGGGAAGACAAGATCTACACTTACCAAGCATCACTGTCAGAGCAGTTTGCATTTTGAAGTGCAGACATTACAAGCCAAAAAAATGCTTTTAGCTTCACCATAGACCTTTGTAACTTTGTGTTTCCATATTTATGAAGGTTTTCTTGCAAGTAAGCCTCCCAATGACTTTCGTGACATGATAATAAATTTGTAAGTAGCAACTTCAACCCTCATAAGTATGTGTATGAGCAAAAGCAGTGGATTTGTCTTCAAAGAGCAAATATTGTTATCTTGCTGATGCTGTGAAAGTGTTCAGCAAATGCTCTCTCCTTAGATTGGTACATTGTATGGAGGTAGTTCTGTTTAGGTGACTAGAAACTATCACAGATTCCAGACAAGCAAAATCTTTACTGATAAATGTGTTCTAAACTTCAAATGGTCAGTTTCTGGCCCTGGTAATAACCTACGATGAATACAGGATTTGATTTTTATGTCAGCTGCTTGCTCTAAGAGATAAAAGGACTTGAAACTCCCTTTGCAGTATATAGAAAATAGATGCTAACTAAATATTTGCTGAGCATAAAAAGAGAGAAGGAGGAAATGGGGAAAGACAAGAGAATAAAAGGACAAGAAAAGAGGAATGGGATCATTGTATTTTCTGAACCATAAATTAAAATCATAAAATAATTCTCCAGACTCATTTTTTTAACCAGTCAGTTTTCTACATATTTCTTAAATATTATAGACCCTTAGGGTTTAAGGAATCCTAAACATATCTTTAATTTCAAAGTATCTAAAAATAAATATGAAATAAACATATTATGATTAAGACATACAATATAATTAGGTAGCTGTTCGAGTTAGTAGATAAGGTCATAAGAATGAGGCTTCATAAATACTGGATAAAGACATAATAAGATATTGTAATTCTAGAATTCTAACACTCTATAGAATAATTTTTATGAATTTCACCCAAAATTGAAACCTTAAAATCTAAGGTTACTTTTACATGCAAAATACGTTCTGGGTAGATAGCTATTTGATTTTCACCTAGACAAACTTATATAAATGTAAGTATCTCTTTTTTAAAATCTCATAAAGATGAGACAAGAACTCCAAAAAGTTCTGTAAGGTCAGAATAAATTTCTGATGACTACTTTCTTTCGACTATTTTTTTAGAGGCATGCTGCTCCAAATCTCTGGGTGATTACATACCCACTCATGTATTTCCTCCCCATGTTTATTTTGGAAAGATGGCAGGTTATTTTGAAAGAAAGGAAGAAAAAACAGACTGCAGAGGAAACAGAGTTGCCTCATATCTCATAGGGCAGCGGATTACTAAAATTACCAGACTTTACGGAAGAGAACAGAAAATTCATTGCTTTTGCACATTTTCTTATGTTTCAAAGGAATTTTATCAAGATGATGTGCCCATTGGGGGGGGCACCAAATGCTAAATAATAATAATAATCTTTAATTTCAGAAAACTTCCCCCTAGAACAGAACCAATAATGATAAAGGTAACATTTTTCATGAGCTTTAGCAATCAGGCATAAAACTTTCTTCCAACACTTCCCAGACCAATTCAGTGTTACAGCTGATTATTGGAGTGATAAATCAGGTTAGATATTAGTAAAAAAATACTGATAGTACAAATATCACAAAGTTTAAGTTTTAGTTAAGTTTTGCCTACTAAGGATTTGTTTGAAGCATTTACTTAGATGATCCACAGAAATTTACAAAGCCACAAACCTTCACCAGGCATGCAAAAGTATATGACACAGAGTTTCTGCCCCAAGACAGTCTCCCTAGGTGTCCTTGGATTTGGCAGAGAAAATTATGATAAACAGTGGGAACTGATGAGTGTAATGGAGCCGCCCAACTCTCATACTATTCGTTGAGGGCACTTCCAAAAATATTGCTTTAAATCTTTCTGAAAGGGAACTAGATTTTGTGCTAGTTTACCTCTAAAACAGTGTCCTTCTTCCAACATCAAAACCTTTCTACTCTACAACATTATTTTAATTGTGTCTCTACAGGAAGAAACAAGCCCAGAATGATCAAGAAAGTTGTAATCCATGACCTCTTCCAAGATACCTTGAACTTTCTTTTGTTGATGGATCTCCTAAAAGTGTTCTGGGAGTCAAATTCTTTTGGCTTACACCCATTTTAAACATCACTTAATCTCATGATGCGACAATTCATTATCAGATGACCCATGCTAGTACACAAACACAGCCACTATCAGACACAGACAGGCTATAATCTGGCAAAACCTTGATGAAACGGAAATAAACACAATATGTAGTGCATATTAATAAACTCGGGCATTCTGGCACACACCAATATAACAAACACCCTTGAAAAGAAAGTGCTGTAAGGTTTCCTTGTATGAATCTTTCCATTTATGTAAACAAGGACAGACACAAGGGAAAGAAGTACATCTCTGGAAACAGTGTATCTCCTCTTCCATCTTGGAAATAGCAACTCCCCTCTTGAGAACTAAAAGTTTCTGTAGGGTGTCATCCTCAAGGGGAGGGGACTAAAGGACAGCTAGCTTCTCTTCTCCCCTCCTGCCTAAAAGTTCACTCATTTACAGGTAACCAGGAAGTTAATTAGGATGGAATTTCTCAGAAGCCAATTTTCAGACTAGCTCCAGTCTCAGTATAAAAGTTTTACTCATCCAAGGCTAAATGAAAAATAGGGCCAGGGATATAGCTTAGCAGTACAGTACCTGCCTGGCAAGCGCAAGGTCCTGAGTTCAATTTCCAGTACCCTCCCCCCAAAAAGATTAAGAGCTGGGGATATAACTCAGTGGCACAGAGCCTGTGTGGCAAGCACGAGGTCCTGAGTTTGATCTCCAGTGCAAAGGAAGAAAGAAAGAAAGAAAGAAAGAAAGAAAGAAAGAAAGAAAGAAAGAAAGAAGAGAGAGAGAGAGA